>JAVQJV010101149.1:0-12628 GCA_036024995.1 Gadopsis bispinosus | reverse complement strand
TCACTTAACACGAATCTGATTGGACGCTGATGCCGCTGAGTTGGGGCTGTAAAAAATAAACCCATTTCAATATATCCTGCGTTTTTCTTTCTATTTCCTCCGTTTTTCTTGTGACTATTTGGTTCTGTTGCTCCTCTAGGTCCCACCTTAATTGAAGACGATCTGTTTTAAGATTTTTTACCAATATTTTATTATATTTATTGTAAAGGACAGGGAGGGCTGAGCCCTGCTAGCCCATTGATACCAGCCGCCCCTGAGGATCACAATAACTGAAATGAAACTACAAAGAACTCTCCTTATTTTTTGTAGTACTGACAGTATAAAGAAGCATTTGATAAAGCCGTGACACTCCCGAGGCTTAACCTGCTAAGCTAACTGACATGTCGTTTAATGCGTGTTAGGGAGAGCTGAGATTGAGAACACAGCAATGTAGCTGCAAGGAAATGCTAATGATATGTAGGCTATAGGCAACATTAGACCTTGACACTGTATCCGCTAGATTGAGAAGCCAGCGCATCACACACATGTAAACCATCGCAAAAAAACATAGTAAAACATTGAAGTAGGAACCATGGATCATCAGCCCTCTTAGTGCAGCTAAATAAATAAGATCTCCTTGGGTTAACTACCTGGATTTCTTCCCCTAACTAGACAAACAGACAGTTCAGGTATCAGAGGAGCACAGCACGGAGGGTTAAGATAGAGCTTAATAGGTGTTTATGCTAACTTACATAGTCCTAAAGGGATTTGATATCGTGCCGCTAATCAGTTAGGGTGTAACATGTGAGTGGCACCATGTAATAAAAGCTACAAAATGTAGTTTGCAGCAAAGTCTTTCGTCTAAAAGAAAGACGTTTGTGTTGGTGAAGGTAGACGATTCAGTTTAAATACAGAATTTGTGTTTCCACGATTTATATTATCTGTGACGTGATGCTGCATATTTTGTAGACGCAGTATCTTGGACTCTTTATGTATGGCGTCAGATTTATATCTAAAGTCGCGCACGTGACTTTAGATATAAATCTATCCCCATATTTATGCTATTGAGTCTTTTTTTTTAAAAATAGAATAGTGTTGGACATTTTTTTATCTTATTGGACAGAGTGAGAGTGAATAGACACACAGCATATGGGGGGAGAGAGAGAGAGAGATATGACATCTGGTTGAAGCGTTGTGGTTATGTGACATGGGCTGTAACCACTCGGCCACCAACGGCGCTGTATGCCGCTGACTTTTTGAAGGTGAACACATTTACAGTTTAGCCTATAATCTAAACTACCTAATACATAAGCCTGCACTGCACCTTAGGTATTACAGTATATATGCTACACATCAGGCTAGTGGCAGTAGCTGCTCAACATCAAAGATAATCAATGAATGCTACATGTTCATAAGTTATGAAAGAAAAAATAGGGATGAGAGCTACGTCTTCTCTCTCGCCTCTCTTATCTTGCAGGCTCTTTTGTTTTGGAGAGGCAATTCCAGCGTTCTGTCTATTGGAGGGTCCCTTTCCTGTTTAGCATGCATGTCCTCCACTGAGAGATTCAACTGTGTCTGTTTAAATCTACAGGGTGATGATGCAGTTTGAGAATGTGTCAGTTTCTTTAGTGTCTTTTCTTTATCTGTTCAGCGCTGGATGCTATCACTGCTTGAGTTCCTTTACCACGTTCTTTTCTTTTTTCTTAACAAACACTGGCGCACAGCTTATAACGCCTCTCGCGAGCTACCTCCTCCCGCGTGTTTACACACTTTTATGAGGAATGGCGATTCTTGGTTCATTGTGTTTTTCAGATGTAAACCTGTGGTAAAGGTTAGAGTTTTATATAGAGATACAAAATGTCACAGACAATTACTTTGCTTTTAGTTTTCAATTTACTTTCTCAACTCGGCTACCTGCCTCGTAGCATAGCCCGTCGCTCTGCTCTAATCATAGGGAAAGTACAATTAATCCTTTCTGGTCCATTAAAGTTTACTTTGGTGCATGCAAGACTGCTACCATGGTGTTTTGGTAACACTGAAAGGATTGTCAAAGATGGCATGAGGAATACAATTTTCCTTAAACACCTGCCAAATGTGGGCTAAGGAAAGGCCACTTTGGAAGAGTCAGTGAGCAGTGAGTCATCTTACGTCTCTGGGCATATCTTTTAGCGGCAACGGGGAGCGAGAGAGAGAGAGAGACTAGAAGGAGCGTCTTTGACTTGGCCACACCAAGACATCCTCATATTTTTAGCAGTTTTTTTCCAACTGTGATTCTCCATCTGCATTGTGCTCTTTCATAGCTGGTGTTATTTTAATTCGGCAGGATGTTGGGTACGTGACAAAGCAGAAAACGGAGCGAACCAAAACAGGAGCAGAGAGAAGAGATGGGAGCGCACAAAACAGGCATCCTTTTCTTTCTCCTCCTGTCACTGTCACTCTGTTGAACCGTTCACGATCGCGGCTTTGATAAGAGCGAGAGGTACAGAGGTAGAGAGAGTGAGAGCGACGAAAGAGAGGAAGAGATGAGGCAAAGTGACAGACTCCCTTAAGCATTACACTTTTTTAAGGCTTGTTACAGAAACCCATCCAGTGGCATCCAGCAGTTTTTTTTTTTTTTGGGAGACTGTAGACTGATTACCTGATGAGAGGCAGAGAAGGAGGAAAGAGCGATCCAATTAGGAAGACTGAAGCGCCTCTAAAAACTCAACTCAGTGCCACAGCCAGTCGACTTTCAGAAGTCGAGTGACTTTCATGCTGGCGGCTTGTTGCTTTATCCAGCGTTCAGAGTAAAATAAGTCTGCCGATTGTCTATGTGATAAGAAATATCCTTTATAACAGGTGTGAGTTCAGCTAATTATACAGGAGCCAAAACACCTGTCCACTGCTAAAGGGAAGCAATGCATAGTCTCACTGCTAACTAAGTACATTTACTTAAGGACTGTACTTAAATACAATGATGAGGTACTTTCTTGAATATTTCCGTGGTACACTACTTTATACTTCTACCCCACTACATTTAAGAGGGGCATATTGACTTACTTGACTACATTCATCTGACATCTATAATAACTGGTTACTTTTCAAATTAGGATTTTAAATAGAAAGCATGATAAGCTGGCAAGACATTGCCAGTAGCTCTTGCCCTAAAACAATGTCTAGTTAGGGCCTTTGTCACGTTTCAGGTGTCTATGAGTTGTTACCAGTTCTGCCAAAGAGTGATTTCCCCTCTAATCGCCTTATATTGCTTAATTTAAATAGCTTTTCAAGCCCTAAAAAGGTCAAATGATCCAGTAATTCACAAAAAAACAGCGATTAGAGAAAGTCCAAAGAAATCAATACAGATTTGGTGTCTTTTCCTTCTTTGCTCGCCAAATAATCATCTCATGAACCCTCCAATTTATCCTGTGACCCTTTGGCGGGGCGAAACCATTGGGTTAAACTACCAAACTGTATATAGAGTATAAAAACTAGCTCCACTTCAACCACCTACACCACTAAAAGTTTGCTTAAGTGTCACAGGCCAGGTAAAAAAGTCAATGTTTTACAAGTTGAATTGAACCATTGTTAGCATTGCCCTTTTCACAGGATTTGTTGGCAATAACAAAAATATAGAATAACCTGTATCCTTTAAGATACACATACTGGTAGTTTAGTTAAAAAGTGTTCTTTGACATGATTTAAGCAAAAGTAACATTTTAAGTCCTTGATATTGTTCCAGGCGGAAGGAGCGGCATATTTGTTTAATCTGTTTCTCTTTTATTTTTACTTTATCTGTCCTAACCAGGGGAACGGCACATCATCAGAGCTCAAGCGATACTGGTTTTGCTTAATATTCACAGGTAATCTCACCTGTGTTGAATTTTTTACATCAGGGAATGAGGTGAACTGAAATGATTGCAACAGTAAAGTCCCCTCAAACCTCTGACCTTGACTAAGTTCTTGCCACCACAACCTATCTCTGTACTGATTTGGCTTGTGATTCCCCAGTCTGATTAAAGCCTGTCCACCCCCCCAACACCCCCCCCCCCCCCCCAAATTAACATGCACTCCTTCATTTATACTCCTACTCCTTTTATCAGCTGCGAGGAGAGAGGAAGCAAAGGGCCTCAGGGAGGGTGGAGGGGGTGAGTGAAAGAGGCAACGAGGGGTGTGAGAAGCAAACAGGTAAAGCAGAGAGCTACCAGTGGCCTTAAGGGAAATGAAGAGATGGAGCTGGAGTTGGAGGAGGTGTGACAAGATGCTGGCATGAGTAACAGGGATATGAGCCCCAGGGGTAAAGAGTGAGCTGGGGGGGGGGCACTTTTGTTTGAAGCAAACTTCATATCCTCTTGATCCGCTTATGAATTTTGATCAGAACTTGTTAGATGTCTGCCGCCCTTCCCTCTTTCCTTGTTTGGTTCCACTCTCCTTTTTCTCCTTGTCATTTCCTCTCCTTTGTTTCCTTTGCAGACACGACGGGACTGCTGTGAGACACAGGAAAGTCAAAGCACGGGACACGGCGGAGACTGGCTGACAGTGATTGGAGTCTTTTGATAAAGATTTCATGACGTGGACAGGTCCCAAACAGTTGACTCTATGTCAACATTGGCCTCGCAGGTTCAGGGTGCATGAATAGATGACAGAGCATGAAAGATTAAGCACTGGTTCGTCGGAAAATCAGCCTCACAACGGGTGTCACTTGACAAGTAGTGTAGAAGTAAACGTCTGGAAAACTTCAGAACAAATGTACCAATTACAGTAACAGACGTGTTTGCTTTGCCGAGCTTCACAATATAACAAACACAACTGTGCTGTTTTTATCTCTGCCTTCAGGACAACGAGGACATTTCAAGTCACTGCGATTTTTTAAAAGAGACGTAAAATTGGGGTGGATAGCTGGTATCAAAACTCTCCCTCTCTTTGTTCCTTTCTCTCTTTTTCTACTCTTTCACGATCCAAGGACATCCTGGAGTTGAGATGCGGGGGAAGGGGGGGGGGTAAATAAAGCCGAGATAGCCATGTGACTAGTCTTCCGCGCCGGAGAGAGTTTAAGTTTGACTGAAGCCGCTCTTCTTCCGTTCTGTCATGGCTCCCTCACTCCTGCTCTTCATCTCGCTCTCCCCATCTTTCTCAACAACTTGGCTGTCCCCTGGCTGAACCACTTCTGTTTAATATGAGTGCATATGTGTGTGTGTGTGTGTGTGTGTGTGAGAGAGAGAGAGAGAGAGAGAGTGAGAGTGCCTGCATTAAGGGAGAAAACGATCGAATGGGAAATTACAGGCGGTGTGTGTGTGTGTGTGTGTGTGTGTGTGTGTGTGTGTGTGTGTGTGTGTGTGAGAGAGAAGTGTGTGCCTACATGCTAAGCCATCAGTCGATTCTCAGAGTGTAGCTGAGGCCACTGCTTTAACTCAGCAGCCTTACAAAGTAGCTTTACTTAAACATCAGTCAGCGCTCTGACTGGGAAATACCAGCATCTACAGTTTTATTTATTTATTTTCTTGGGGAGCAGAGAAAGACAGTTTATTAGAAATGGTGAAAAAGATCGTTGGTGTAGAGAGCCACAGAGCAAGTAGTAGACTGCATGCCATATATTATGTATTTCCTGTTGCCTCAGCTGATAAATATTTTGCATATCTGTAATGTATTTTTTTGAACACGGTCTTAGCTTTGTGGCTCCCTTATTAAAGGAAGAGGATGGAATTTTATAAACATCTTTTTTTCTTTTTTACTGGAAGTAAAACTAATACTGTAAATGGAGGCCTTATACTTTCAAACAAGCCAAAGGTTTGTTATGATGGATTTTTAAAACATGAACAGCCTTACAGTAAGTGGGCATTTCTGCAGCACATATACCACTCATACCACCTGAAAAACATGCACCGCCATAGATATTAGACTGCAAGTAACTGGTAGATTAAATATTGTCGCCAAATAAAGTGACACAGTTACAATTACAAGGGTATTTTTTTTTTATCAGAACTTCAGATTACTTCTTTACATTTATTTAAAGGGGTACTATAATAATTTTGTGTTGCACTTACATAGAGTTAGACGACCTGCAAGAGACAGATTCTAAAAGATATAGTGAACAAAACTGATGCCTCAGGCTCCAAGATGCTCTCACTTTTATTCCATGGGTCAAGCTCCAAAAATGCTGGATCCTACAGTTCCCATAATGCAGCTTGATTATGATGACATAATCAGGGTTAATCAGACATCTTCCTCTAGAGCCAACAAATACCTTATACAACTACTCACACAAGCTGAGTACTTACTGTATGTATATAATTAAAGGCATTGCATCTACAATGATCACCTATATTATGAGTACTGACAATTATGTGTTGTCTTAAGATTATAATGATGTCAAAACAGCTCACCATAACAGCTGGCATGATATCTATGTATTTAAGTTTCAATTAAAATTATTTACAACCTGTCTCCCCACACACACAATGCACACTGTTGTAAATACTGTAGCTGAGTCACTGTGCCCACTTGTCTATAAATAAGACCCAGCATTTAATAAGAACTTTCCTTCGATTACACCATGATTAAAGTTAATTGGAACTGCTAATAATTCCTGTGGGCTTTATGATTAATGTTTACATCACCAATCTCAGTAGAAATAACTCAACTCAAACAAAATCTCTCAACTCAAACTTACTACTAGTGAACTTCTTTAAAATGGACAAAGAGGTTGTTGTGATCAGTGTGTTAGCTGGGGGAAATGTATTTTCTTTACACCCATCTATATTTCGCTCGGATTTGCTCTCTTCCTCTATAGCCCTCCCCTCTTGCCATTTACTACTGTAAACAGTGCACTTTGGTTGTGATGAAGTAATACCTGGCTGGCCTTATGTTCTTACGCAGCTTTAACCTCTTACTGCCACATTGTCTCGCAACACACACACACACACATACACAATACATCAACGAAGGCTATGTGAAGTCAGAGAGAGAGGAATTATGGAGTGATATACATAAACATGCTGGCTGTTGTATTTGCTGCTTAATGTAATCATTAATCAATGCTTCCTCACACTGCAGTGTAACTGAAATCAATGCATTCTTATTAAGGAGTAAAGAGTTCACACATGTGCTCTCTGCGCAGTGTGTGTGCCAAAACCCTTGAGCATAATGTAGACTGCGACGTAGCATCCTGTCGATATGCATTTATGTGTTGTTCAATTTCATTGGATATAATTTACTACATTATTAGAATAATGAAATATTGGTAACACCATGGCTGGCCCAGGGGGCTTCCAGAAGTTTAGTGGATGACTTTGTCACTATTTGAAACAAAATTGCTTTTTCATTGCAGTCATGTATCTGTTTTTCTTTTATAGATTCAGTATATTTTAATATTTCAGTAATTGACGCTTTATTCTTTATACCCCGCAGGACCTGGGTAGTAAAAGCAGTTTTCCTGGGGCTTTTTTATTATTTTGCACCCAATAACAGACCATGTGATGCACCAGATTTCCATATCACAAAAGAAGAGTCCTCCTTCAGCTATTCTATGTTCACGCAGTGTCAGATGTCTGACACGTGCCGCACATGAAATATGTTTCCATGTCCTGAATAATTCTTATTCCATAAAATGGAATATATGCCACACTGGAGTCTTATTGACTATATGTCCCACTCTGTCTCCGCCATTATTGCATTACTGCCTTTGTCTGCACATGAATATAGGCATGGTATTGTACGTGAGCTTGCATGTGAAGAGAGAAATATACTAGAAGAGGTGCAGAAACAGATTATCTCTTAAGTACATCACACATATCACATACAAACATCTAATTCTGTGTATGGGAGGAATGTGTAAAATATGAATTACAGTGATTGTATGCAGCATAAAGTATTTGTCATAGTTCATAAGTGGTGTTTAATAATAAGACAAAGTAGCATCTCCAGCCTGTCAGATGAGATATTTCTTTAAAGTACACAGCGTCAAGGTCTTGTCTCATGGACTTGAACTTGAATTGCATGTGTTTGGACTTGATCTTGTTTGTGTTTGTGTGGTGGCATGCATAAGAGGGGAAATTCCAAGGTGCAGTTTGTGTTCTAAAATTCCCCCCAATGCATCATGAATTATCTTCGGCTTGTTTGAAAGTGTCTCTTGTGGGAAGAATTACAACAGCCAAGATAAATATCTTCCCTAAACTGTTGTTGCCTGCGTGGCCACACCCAGCATTAAAGATAATGTCACTTGAATCTTACAAGTTCTAACTCAAATTGTCCTGAGCCCTTACGTTCCCATTTTAAATTGGTTTAGTTTAGTTTCAGATGTGAGGCTCCCACAATTGGATCAAATGTTTTATTGCAGGGGCTTTAGCTAACCCATACAGATGGAAAGGACTCAAACGTAGATGTAAAGATCTGAAAACAAAACAAAAGTTCACCTATAGCCAGTTCTATCATAGCAGAAAGGTCGGCAGAACTAACTTTTTAAAGTTTTGCCGATCTCCATTATGGTTTAAGTATGTAACATATAATGCGATAAGAAACTACTTTTGTATTCAACTTGGATCTTTCTGGGTGTATCAAACATCTTTGCTGACAATGATGGATGGTGTTTGTTTCAGGATCTCACTTCCGGCTATACAAAGATAGCATCTCCCGTTTTTGTTTACAGCAATCTGCCTTGAAAACATTTGATGGTCCATCAGCCTGCCCACTTCCTTAGAACCCACTGGATTTGAATAAATTAAACCAACTAACTTGAGGTCTTTTCTAGCTTCTACCACTTGTACTATGGATTTTTGAAGTCTCAAACTGTATCTAGAATTGGAAATTATTATGTGTAATTCCAACTCAACTCTACAAATTTGGCACATAAATAGTATTAGATTCATTTACTTAAGAAGTTGCACCTAGTAGAATATCTCAAATACAGCCCATCCGTCATTGACATGTTACATGTCCACTGAATTAACCTTTCTTAATATATTATAATCATATAATCCTCCTCTGAAATCGCAATGCCTTGAAGTCTGTAATCACTTTTTATGTGCGATATAACATGATTTGTTTATGAGTCTATATCCTCCCAGCTCTGTTGCGACGTTGCTAATTTTATTATGTGTCTTTTAAAGGTTTAACAACTTGACTGCTGCCCCAGTGTGCTGTGTTCCCATTTGTCATTGTATACTGCAAACATAAATAAAAAATGTCATGTGAAAATAACTTACAACATAATGTAATGGCATTAACTATGGATACTCACAGGATTAAGAACAATGGTCCAGGCGTGTGGAAAAAAGGTCACATCTGCAGGAATACAGACTAAAGCATTCTAACGGCGGCACGGAGGAACGTGTCAGACAGTAAAAGGTTAGATTATGCATCTACCTGCATGCATATCAATATGGGACATGGATGTACACACATGCATAAACACCCACAGAAACACATACAGAGCTGCACACACAATCACTTAGACAGGAAATGTTTCCTCTCAAATTATCTCTGGTTAAATGCCTTTTGCACACATACACACAGCCAGATGGGTTTATAGGTCATCGCTGTGCCTGCAGCAGAGCAAAGGGAGTGATGTCATCTCAACCTGTTGAGATGTCGTCTCCCGGCATTCCTAAAAAACCTGTTAACTGACCTTTACCCTGAATGTCCTCTGAACAGTGAAGATACAGGCAGGATGACTGCTGAGTCATTGTGCTGCTGCGGATTTTATTCATAAGGAGTAACAAGCCGGAGAAAAAAGATGAATCAACTTTCTTAAATGTCTTTCTCATTTGCTATAAAAGGTTATAAACTAGTCACAGTTATAATTCAAAAACAAATGGAAATATTATTCGTTTTTATCAACAGACTACACAGTAATGTGGTCCAATTGTCTTTCTATGCCACAAACCATGCAAACATACACACAAGGGACCTCCAAATTGGAACAAAAAGGGGAAAGAACAGTTGTATTGTGATTTTAATTGACAAAGTAAGGTGAAGGTAAAGAGTTGTTCTGACCGAGTCTGTTTTCCTTGCAGTCTTTTACTGTAACTGCACTTTGTATTGTACTGGGAACTCAATGCTTCACACAGATAGACTGCTATATAAATTGTCATGGTTGGTTCAGTATCAGTACAAATGAAATTCTGAAAAATGCTGAAAGGATAGGTTCACATTAGCATTTGCATTTCTGCCATGGTGTTTTTTGTACCCTATCACTTACAATTGTTTTAAGAAGGAATCTCTTTGTGGCCACTACGGACAGAAGGATCAATTACACTGAACAATCATGCTTTCAGTGTGCATACGTGAACGTGAATTGGGTTGTTTTTTAACTAATAATTGACTTTAATTAGACATTTTAGTAACTCCTCCTGTTTCATCTTCATCAGTGCATTGGTGCAATTCCTTTGGGAGGTCAATTCAGTCAATCAATGAATCAGTAATTAAACAAATAAATGTGATGAGTCTACCCTTTTTATCTTTCTCCAGAAAGCACTACATACTTAATATCAACTTTTCACTTGTTTGTTAAAGAGGAAATATATTGATACAAAGCAGTACATCACACCTATTGCCTTTAACCATTAAGCCATTAATTAATCCAGCTAACTAATTTATTGAATGTAGATTATGTGCCTTTTTCCGTAAATGTTGTCAGGAAACAATGAAATAGTTCATTTTTTGACATACATGTATTTAGCACTGCGATTGAGTTCAAAGTTTTGTGGAAAAGCATCCAAAGTATGCATTGTAAATGAACAAAATAGTCAGCATTTATTATAGATTTTTATTATTTAATCATTCATTTTTAATAATTATATTTAAAACAATAGATTGCTTTAAAAGGAATAAATACTGTGCTTTGACAGTCAAATCTCAAGCAAAAAACACCATATTTCCTGAGTGTTTGAAACTTTTCAAGCATGTTTTATTTTTTCTACCTGACTGACCTGCTCTTACCTGTTAACAAGCTATCTCACGTTGCCACGGTAACCCAACTGAGCCTCTTTAGTGAGGCATAACATTTTTTTTTTTTCAGTGATCAATCTTTAATTAGATTTGAAAAATAACAATTAGAGAGAATGCAGTACGGTAGAATTAAAATAGATTTAGAACACATGGAATATTAATACAACAGTGTGGATGAAATGAGACCAAAATACATAAGTCACTGTGAAGAAAAATGGGCCCGATTTTCACTAAAAGACATTAAAAGGGATTTTTATTTTAAATCAGCCTCTGTTCCTCTTTTGGCACAATTGTACTCTACACTTCTTTTATCTATGTTATGATTTTAATGCCATACATAAATGAAGTTTATTATCATCTGTCCTTCAGTTGATGATGGGCTTTTACTGAGCACTAATCGGACTGATGTGCAGGTGAACTGACATGTTTCACCCTTGAGAGGGGGCTGCACCTCCTGACCCTCGAGTCCCAGAGAATGCTGGGAAGCCTTCAGGCGGTGTCCTTTGACCTTTCATTGATCCCATCACATGCCACTTGAGTGAACAGAAAATTGATTGCTCGCAAATTACATTTCTGCTGCTAACAGGGTGGATGGGGATCAGAATGCAGTGTGGAGAAAAAAACAGGCAATGAGGCTGTGAGACAAAGGAGCTTAGAAATACGCAATAACTTTGTACCTTGAGAGAGATGCTCTTAGGAGAAAAAACACAATCATCATTTCTAACATGATTGTTTCCAAATTAAATTCCTTAGTTGTTTAATTTATTTTAGTTTACAGCACATCATTTATTCTCTAGCGCCGAGCCTGGCTGTAGACACACATGCTTGCTCTCACAAAGAGATCCAAGGAGGCACGCATTATAAATCGTGATGAAATAGAAACATGAACAAACCCCTACGTACACACACACGCACACACTCACATACATCAAACACACAGATGTGTCCCACAAAGGGTCCCCCCTGAGTTTAATTTTTGCGTGGGAGGTTTTTGTGGACATTTGTGGCGGGATCTGTGTTGTAGGTGACTCTGAGGCAAGAGTTGGGAGGAGATGAATACAGAGGAAAGTAGGAAGTGAGAGATGAATTCTGACGGAAAGACGGAGGCACATAAAAGCAAAGGAGGCAAAACGGGTGAAGAGAAATGAAAAGAGAGGGTGAATGGGATGGAGAGAAGGAGATGACAGAGGGTGGTAAATGCTGGGCCATACTAGTGAGGAAGAAGAGCAGGCTACAGAGATGAGAGCTGGAGCAAGGGGGCGGGGGGGTGGAAGACAGGTTGAGGAGATTTTTGCAGCCTCTGCATTGCAGGGCCAAGGTCAGAAATAAATAATGAAGTACATGAACAAAAGAAGGTAAGAAATAAATGAACTGATAAATGGAGGGATAGAGGAAGGCTAAGCTCAACCGCAGAATCTGTAGAACTTCTCTTGCAGAGGAGATCCCGCTTGGAAATGCAAATGAGCATTGCTGCTTAAATCTTCTTACTTTCCATCAACTAAAACTTTAGTTTCACTAGAATCTGCTGCTGACTTGTACATTTTAAGCGATCCACTGTTCACTAAAGATTTTTTTTCATGTTCCCCATTCTATGAAAGTCATTCTATGTGTGTCCATGTTGTTACTAGTTTTTTTAAGCTTATAACATTAGGGTTTGGTTTAGTTTTGGTCATTTTCAACTCGTACAACTCAAATACACATGTAGAATTCAAATGCAAAATAAATCAAC
>JAVQJV010101132.1:0-12419 GCA_036024995.1 Gadopsis bispinosus | reverse complement strand
TCATATTTCAAATTCCACTTTCAATTCATTTTTTATATTATCTTATATTTATTTTTATAGTACACTACACTTTATTGTTCACTTAGCAAATATTCCGTTTCTGTTCTGCTCTGCCAGTTTCAGCCAAAGGTCTAGTTGAACAAACACAGCATGAAACGTCCTCGACTATCTCTGTGGAGATCTCACAATGCATGCTGGTACACACACACACCTGTGGTGTGAAGGCCAGAGGCCAGAACCTGGTCTCTTGGCGCTGAGCAGCTGCATGGCGGGAATCGGGTTGTTGAAGAGGTGGCAGAAGCAGAACATGGCACAAACCAAAACGCCGGAGGGAGAAGGACCATCCTGAAAACAGCACAGCGGCGGAGACAGTGAGACACGCGATGAAACGCTGGGAAATCGCTACATTTTAAAGCTTCACTAATCTCTTGTCTGCAATGCACGTTAACCCGAGCACTGCTTCCATTTGCATCTTAGCATCGCAGCAATAACAGCGTCAGGTGTGACCATTTATCGATTAAGACACTGAGCAGTGACTCAAAACGTTGCTGTAGACTTGCACTGTGACTCCAGCTCTAAGGTGAACTTTTAAAGTAGCCAAACAAGACTTACTTACTTGAAGTCATAGCTCAAAGACGTTCTTACAACATATCACAACATGCGTTTAAGGATTTGTCTGACGAGGAAGTCATGTGCCCAAATATGCCAACACTAAACGTAACGGCAGTAGAGATTTGTGTTCCTTCGCTGCTATAAATTCACCCCGAGTTCATTTAAGGTTACAGGGAGACGAAAACATTCTTGTGATCTGAAGCAGAGAAAACAGTTTTTTGTTTTTGTTTTTTTTTTTTTTTAGAAAGGAACCGTTTGGTGGAGGTTACGCAAGGCGGAGCAGTTTGCCAACAGCCAAACAGCAGTGACTTGGCAATAACATGTGCTACCACATGCCCATGTACAGTACTGCTGTCACTGAGTTAGAACACACAGAAGGGCCACTCTTCTGCAGAGACTCTACTGCAGAACATTTGCATTGCAAAATACAAAGGGTTTTGGCTGTGCCTGAAGTATTCCTGACATTGTCAAAGCTTTAATATGTCCGCGTAGGTGTACTAAATGTGCAACTGGTCGCTTAGGAAACTTTGTTGTGTTTCCCAAACGGACCTCTGTCAAGCACAATACATGTATTATGGAAGAGGAGACCCTCTTTATCTACTGCTGCCACTGTAACATCTCTGTTACCAAACACAGACACATAAACAAGAGATTCAAGAATACGGCAGAGTCCCATCTATCCGTTCCAGTTCTATGACCAACATACTAAAACATGACTCACATCCACACTTTAACTGAATTTTAATCTCCGAGGCCGACATGCACGACTAAAACGCTCTTCTCTTCTTCCTTTTCAGGGACGTTTCTATTTTCAATACAAAGAGCAACTGTTAAGCAACAACATATGTGAATACGCTGATAGGAAGGACTGATGGGAACTAAACATCCATTTGACAAGCTCCAAGCTGTGTTTTGCTGTATTGCAATTCAAAAAACGGCAGGCCAACGTTGCCACACCCAGGGTTGGCAGTGAGAGGACAAAGAGGGCAGTTAAATAGGAAAGAGAACAACAGTGGGGTGTGTTTCGCTTGTTAAGATTCCTTGTATGTATTATTATTTGAGGGAAAGTGGGAAGACCATCTTGCAAATTTTATTTTTATGCATATAGACAAAAAAAAAAAGCAAAAGGTTGATGGTTTTGTTACATGTCGCAGTACAATCACTGTGTGACGTAAAAACTGTTTCCCCTAAGAGGTTTGAGTAGAGATTTCTAGGATCAGGACTTTCTGAAAGTTTCTCTAAAGCGGCCAAATCACCCACGTTGGCAACACATTTGTACGTAAAATGAACCATTGGGCAGTGAAATACGTTAGAGGGGACACAGAGGGACTTTGAGTATGTTTCAATTAGTCCTCTGGCCGCATATTTGGAGCGTCTGTGCATAGACTCAAAAGTGGGTCACTGGACAATTAAAACAAAAAGTCCAAAAACCTGGGGATGTCTTGTGGAACAATCAAAACAGATTCCTACACATCTAAAGTGCCTTTTCATGAAGCGTCACGTCATAGAAAAGTGGTGGTAATGTGGCAATGTATGAGGTTAGCAGTGTAAAAGCAAGCAGTTCTTAAATCTGCAAGAATCCAGACAATCGACGGAAAATAAGTGGGAGTATAGGGATGAATATGATGAAGGTGCTATATGTGAGTGTCTTCTTACCGAGCAGGTGATGACACACACATTCTTGGGATTCTGTTTGAGCCAGTTGTGCATGTTCTTGCACACAGCGAACAAGTTGTGAAGGCCGGGAGCCTGGCGAGAGGGCCAGTTACACTCTGAAACCTGGAAAGGAGTTGGTAGGACACATAAGAGAGGGGGGAAGAATTAGGAAAAACATGGAGGACCGCAGACACAGACAGACCCAGACATAGAAAAGAGGACAAAATGAAAAAGAGCAAAGGAAGGCAGCGAGACGGGGGAGAGAAGAGGGGAGGAGGAAGGTGAGGACGCAGCGGAAGAGTTCAAAAACCAAAAAAAGAAGAAGACAAAAAAAATCAGGAGGGGAGGAGAAAGTAGAGGTGGAGGTTAGCAACAGCACCGCAGCAGCAGAGCAACACAACACACCGGTTGCCATGATGAGTCATCGGCTAGAGATACAGCTACTTCCACCAACAGACAGGGGGCCATCTTGGCCACGATAACTCCACAGCTCGACTCCTCAGTTTCCTTGGATGTTTCTGCCTTAGAGTGGCAGACTTTTATCTTACAGAGATCCCTCACGTGCCTTCGCTTGAATCCAAATCCAAATTAATTCTGGGCATTTGAACGGCAATTCAGCTGGAGCCGTGAATTAGAATGTTTTATTTTGAGACATCTGCGGTCACAAGTGGTTACTGTTGTGGTAAAAGATACAGCGCATGTAATGTCACTGCTGTGTTCTAAAAAATACTCATAAAGTTGGCTTTACAAATGTGCTAGCAAATAGTTTCCTAACTACACATTCACCAGACACAAAGCAACATTTGCAGTTGTGTTTTTTGCAAACTAATGAATGGAAGTCTAATATTTACTTTCGTTTTAGCCCCGTTACTGGTCTCCACTAACTCTAAGGGAAACGTCTGTCTCTTCGGCGGGTCAATGTTCCACGTTGTTCTCCAGCTAGTCGCTAACTTTGTCTGTCTGCTGTTTGGTGTTACCACAGCTTTATCAGAGCAGCTGAGAGTCGACACTGAAAGCGGCGAGGGTGAACCAAAACTAAAGTTGCGGGCCGTAAAACTGAAACAAGAAGAAAGATGCTAAAATGCACTGTATAGCTGTGGGGAGTTGCAGCGACAGGTGATTGTTCTCTCTGGGTTTATCACTACAAGCTTGATTGACGACTCGCTCCCCAGTGGACAAAAATGACTTTTTGGAGCTTTAATGACAGAGGAGAGGAGGACATGATATGCCCATTTGAGGAAATCTAATTAGAGGATTCACTCTGGGTGCTTATAGTTTATGAGCACATGTAGCAACAGTTCCCACTGAAAACACTGGCAGATCAAAAATAGCCAGCAAACTGTAAATAAGTCCTCATATCTCACTGTGGTCTTGTAATAAACCAGGGTATGAAAATGGTGCAGCAACCACTAACAACCAAGTACAAACTAATAAATCAGTTTTGTCTGTAGCTTCATGGGGCGGCATCACACTCACTCTGTTGGAGAATTTGGCGCCGCGGTAGTTGCGCTGTGATAGGTTGAAGACAGTGTAGTGGTCGGCATGGCGACTGTCGAGGAAGGAGCGAATGTCCTCTACGTGGTTCTGGTAGCCAATCTGCACCGACTCCGCTGGGTAGGTCATGACTGGACAAACAAAAATCCATTATTCTGCCGCTGGATGAGAGGGTCTGAAGAATTTCATGCACTGTGGGTTGAAAATCTAAATATTGGAGAGTAGGTTCACACTCAAGCATGACTATCATCAGCTGCACACAAAGCATGATGGGATAGCAGCCCTCGGGTGACAAATGTCCAGCTGGCCATGTTCTCTACGGGACACACTGCTGCGCCACGCTCACGATGCATGTGAAGCTGGAAGCAACATGAGAGAGGAGGAGGGTGCAGGTGTCTATCTGAATGCGTTTATGATTAGGGTCAGGCATGAACCCCCATTCTCTTACATTATGTAGATATAACCTTCTTATCTGTATATCTATTTCCAGACATGGATTTCCACACACCGTGTTCCATCCACATGTTAGGAAATCACTTAAGACTTGAAACTAACTTCTCAGGGGGCTTAAAATGCAGCTTTTTTAATTGTGAGTTTTGTACATTATGGACCATTATTATGGACAGATTCGTTATTTCTGATGACAATGTTGGAGTGCATCTATACACGCGCATTAGCAACAAACAAGAGTGTTTACCTATGATCCGTGATGTGATGTAGGCAATGTCCAGCTCCCCTTTAGTGTACCTGTAACAAAGAAGGTAGCCTTTGATGATCATTTTGAACACATTTTTTTCCCATGACACAGACAAAAAGAAAGAGCAATAAGGTGAGAAAAAGATTACAAGCAAAGGCTGGGATGACCTTCAGCAATATTCCGAGCACAAAGAGTACACTGACACCCAAAGAAAACGTCCAAGATTTGTTCAGTATTTGTGAACGTTGTCGCATTACAGGTATACTGTTACATCAGATGCATCAGGCACGTGTGTTTTCAGACAACCAAGCCTTCAGTAAGGAGGCTCAAAAGATGCCCTATTCTTGAAAAATATCAAATCATTAAAAAGAGGAGCTCAACGCATGACTGTCCAGCATCCAAAAGGTTGACCCGCCTCTCTTGACTCTCGCTGTCAGCGCATCAGGCCGCATGTCATGCATGTACAAGTAATTATACCCAGCAAGCTTTAGAGGAGGAGCCTCCATGTGTCAGTCTGACTGTGCGGACGTTGTCTTTTTCAGGCTCACCACATCAAAGAAATACCATATGTGAATTCTTCACTTGAGCATCATTGCCTTTCATTGCCAAATATAGCTAGTCCATATGGAGATTTTTTTTTTTGTTATCCACTGCTGCTGCACCATGGAAGTGACGGAAAACAGTGCTCATTAAACACTACGAAGCAGGTGCAGGGTGGGGCTTTGGGTTGGAGTGGGATTTGTCAATTGTCTAATTTCTTCTTGAAATAAACCATCAGTCTATTTTTCTATCAACAGATGTGGTTATGAGTGACAATTATGCAATCCACGCATCAGACTTCTTTCTTCTTCCTCTTAATATCTATTACGTTACCGTGACACGGGTTTAATGATCTAAAGCAAAGAAGATTATTCACCTTGGATAAGAACAACCTGATTTTGATCTTCATAAATAAGAGAATCAAGACTTGAAGAGTGATTTACCATAAAAATAAATAAAAAATTAGAATACGTTTTTACCCAGCAGCAGGCGGCTCGACTTCCCACTGCACTGCAATTATCATGCAAAACACATTAGTAGGCTAATGTGTATCAGATTGAGCCGAGTCGTTGCCTACTGCGAAAATCCCCCAAGCAGGGCTGATCCGGGCCAGCCATCTCTGTGCGGCCATGGAGGAGTTCCATATGGCCCTGATGCAATCCTAGACCTGGTTATGTAATGCACTGCTACTCAACTAGTCTGCTTTGGCGTGAGATCAGGCTGAGCATTGCTTGAGATTTTCTGTAGTGTTCCACATAAATGCATTTTGGGGTTTTGGGACTCTTCTTACAGCGTCATACTGGGGGCACAGCCTTGACATAGCTACTAGAGCAAACAACCTGAGTTAAATCCACTAGATTTAGGTGGGAGGCGGGAGGAGACTGCCGTTGTGTCGGTCGGCCCTGGATAATGAAGTAATTGGACCACAGGTTTTTGTTTTCATCCAATTCTGTGTGTTTATCCGAGAGAGTGAGTATCTTGACTGCATAAACCTTATCAAGGCAGTATTCAGAATACTTTTCTTAGCCTTAATGGGAGGTTGCTACAATAGCGCAAATTGTTTATGACCTCGCAAAAACCAAGGAATGTTTGAAGAATGTGTTAAAAATAGCTTGAAGGAACTGACAAAAAGGCTCGATGACATGTTGTGCTAATCTGTGCTTCTACCTGCTTCCTCTCCTGAAATAGGCGGTTGGCCGTTAGAGGAGAGGAGCAGGTCAGGTGTCCGGTCATGGCCAATAGCCACAGAGCATGCAAATGAGCAGCCAATTAAAATGTACTGCAAAGCGTCGCACAGGCTAGAGAAGGGGAAACGAGGCAAAGCTGACAATGGGGAATGTTCGTCCTTCTTTTATGGAAATGGGTCAGTAAATGTTGTCCACTTTCAATATGATGGACACCGTGTTGTATAGCGACTACGTGCAAACTGTAGAATTCAATACTACTAACGTCACTTTGTGTGTTCATGCAGTTGTGTGACTGTTCTGACACAGCAGTTGGTTTCAGTGAGAAGAACATCTTGTTGCCATAGCAACCCCTGCTGGCACAGTTCTATAGCAGTTGCAGTTTAACTGACTTTGGTAGCTATTCTATCAGACCTGTGACCAAAGAGATGTTGACAAGCATCTCTCTCTAAATGCAGGCTGTTTTGTGATTGTTGATTTATCAGTTAGATGTTTTGTTTACTGCTAACTAAGCTAGCCACCATGCTAGCTGTCAGAGGCTAACGTGTTGCTAATACAACATTCCAAGTAGCAGTTAACAGTTAATTCATGTTAATAACTGTTATGTTTGGATCTTTTTACTTTTACAGTTGTGGACTCTTATGTCTACATGTGCCGATCTTTCACTGGTGTGAGGGACAATGTAACTAATTTGACAGTTAGTCTATACTACTGTACAAATTCATTTTCACAATACCCTTGTTCTACCCATCTCGTGTTTTTCTAATTATAATCACTACAGTATGTTGTCCAGTACTGTTTTCAGACTTCCACAGCTGCTTTCAGTAAACACCTCAAAGTCTGACTACTGTCGGCAACCTTAATTGGAAGCGTGTTCAACCTGCCGCATAGCTGCATACTTACATGCAAAAACCAAGAGCGGTTACCTTGAAATAGGTTTAATGATCTTGACAAGATTATCTATCTTGGGCAAGAAAAATATGATTTTATCATCTTAAAATAAGTAATTATGACTTCCTTGACTTGCCTTTTCTGCGGGGTGCGGAGCAGCCGACCTCTCAGGAATACATCATTAGTTTATTATTATTATTATTATTAGATCCTGCAGCTCTTTATTATCTCTCTCTAATTAACTTTGTCTCACCTCAACTTTCACCCTCGTGGAGCAACACAGGCAAACCTCCAATGACAGTCAATGGGCAGGACCCAGAAAATAATGATATTATATCTATACGTATACTACTACCACCATGTTGAACCTTCTCTGTAGATCTACTATACAAGATAGTCCACCGTATAGCTCAGATCACAAGTGTTTATTTATTCATGAGGGCAATAAACCATAGAATACACCCTCAACCTTGGGAAATAACTTTCTGTCCTTCCATTTCAAAATAACGCTATTGCGGTAAATGTTATACATACAACAGCACAATTAACTCTTCAGTGTGAAAGATCCCAGCAGGATAGTTACTGTTGACACATCAAAGAAACCTGCCTATGCACTTTTACAGTGTAGCGTATGAAAATGTGGCACATTATTATACCTCTGCCCATTTATATCCGCACCAAAACACAGCACCACAGGCAGGGCCCTAATGAAATGAATACTTCTGTATCAGCAGCGCACTGGCCATTTGGCACAATGAACTGCCATTAATTATTCAGCCAGGAGAGGAGCGATAGACGGCAAACAAAGGAGGGATGAGGAGAGAAGGTGGAGTCGAGATGAGAGGCGAGAGGCGGCCGAAAACACGAGGGGACGACGGGGACAGGAGAGAGAGAGAGAGAGAGAGTTTGAGCAGCAGCAGAGGAGGGGAGACACAAGAGGAGAAGAATCCAGATCAAACTTGCTGAGTCAATAGTGAGCGAGGAGCTGCGAGTGTTTCTGACAATACAGAAGCCCCTTTGTGCTGACAAGCACACTGGGACGACCGAGCCGTGCCAGACGCCGCTACCTCCATCCACACTGCTCTGTTCCACTTCTGAGGCTGCTGGCAATCAACAGCTGAAGCAACCTTCAATCAATCACAGTAGTGACTACATTTGATCATTATTGGAAAAGGAAGAAATCCAACTATTTTGATACTTGAGCTGAGATTCTGAACGGCATCATCGCTCATCATCATAATGCTGATCCCTCGTTAGGGATCTTCAAAATAATAGCCACAGGCGTGAAAAATATGCAGAAACACCAGGTCTGTGCAGAACATTGACTTCATGCCTGCCATGAAACTGTTTTGCATTTCTTTGTAAACTTGCACCAAATTCTATAAAATCATTCGTCATGTGAGGGTTCTTGCTACAGGCGCCTATAGAGCGTGAAATAACAACAATATTACAATGTGCGAGATGGGTTCGTCTTGGTTCGCAATTTATGTCAGACTACGCAATATCAGTGTCAAGGCATGTTGGATGCAACGAATGGCTGCTAATCTGCAATGTAAATAAATAGAGAAAAAACAGATGCGAGCAGAGGCATGTCATCAGCCCACGTCATCCATCAGCATGTTCTGAAAATGTAGCAAAGTTGGCCATAGCGCTGACACAAAATACTTAAGAAGGAGAGTGTGGACCGTGACTCTTGGGTAAAAATGTTTTTCAGCAGTAGCTTTACGCTAGCTCACCGTTGTATTCTGGCCATTTCATGTCGTGTCGGGCTGAAGCAGCTGTCACATTGTGGGATTTTGGTTCTCAATTTCTGACATTGTCAGAATTTTGATGCAGGCTGGTTTTGGTCACCGAAAGCTCCAAATTGGCAGACTGTGTACGCGTCTCACAGTGCAATCTAAGACCACCCTTTCCAATTGAGAACCAAATATTTTACAGCATGTCTTGAATGGGATAAGCCCACAATTACACAGTGTAAAAACAGGCCCAACCGATATCATCCAGCTGCAGAGCTGTGGCACTTTCAGATCTGCACCTCTGGACCTATCCGTACTTTCCAACTTACCATACAGACAAGCAAATTGCAGGTGATAGCAACAACAGTTTAGAATTGCAAATGAAGCAATTTTGCCACATGCACCACCAGCAGGCAGCGAGTCTCCTTTCCTTTCCTGGTTCATTTGGAAAGGAAAGGGTGAAAGAACGGCGCTCGGAGCCAGATTTTATTTATCTGAAGATAAAAGGGGGATAGAGATGCAGAGGCCAAATAATAAACAAACAAATAAAAGAAAGGGCAACGTACAGTAGGATGTCAAGGTTTCCAACGTGCAACATCTCATCATCTATGTATGCTAAGATCGCTGCCCTAGCTTTTTGCAGGCAAGAGCAGTGCACATAGTGTACAAATTCTATAGCACCGAAAAGGAGAGTAGAGTCTGTCTGGAGTTTGTACTGATGCACAGTGTAATATTGGACTTAAATGTAGAAATCCACTTCTTCGGGCACATAGGGCCTAGATCACAAATGGGGCTTAGTTATCCCATATTATACAAAAAATATCTCCAAACCGTTGTCATTAATTCATTGAAATGTACAAATCTGCTAAGTATGGCAACATTTGAATAAAACAGCAGTCAATATTGTCGCTGTTGTGCAACAAAAATGCAGTTAGTACAGTTCATCATGCATGTATAAATGCAGGGGTAACTTACGTGGCAACCTGATGCATGACCTTGGTGGACGTGTCTTTCAGCGTGTCCTTCAAGTTGTCCTTGAAGTTGCTGAAGAACTTCCCAGCTCCTCCCTTCACCATATCCAACAGTCCTCCGCCATAACTGGCATCCATATCTGGGGACAGAGGGCCTTTAGCCAATAATAATCCAGAGGGAAACAAAATAGACACACGGAGGATGCCCACAAAGAGGCACACTTCCATGTACATCCACAAAAACCTCCCATCTTACATTATCAACAGAGAAATGAAGAAATGATTGCAGTTTTCTATGAAAATGATGCCTGCTGAATAAACATGATCCTTCAACTACAAACCGGAGTTTAGAGGTTTCATTTGACTTCGGTGATGAGTCACTGCACAACAAGAGTACACACGTGTGTAGGTGTAAAAGGAATGATGGAGAAGGACACAAGTGACAAGACACACAATAAAATGCATACCATCTGAAGCTGTGTGTGTGTGTGTGTTTGTGTGTGTGTGTGCGTGTCAGCACCCCCCCACCACCCCCTGATCTGACATTTTCTCTCCCTCTCTGTGTCTCACCTTCATATAGCCACACATAGCAACCACAGTGGCATCGTGTGAGGTTTAACTTGGCAGTGCTGACAAATCTACAGACATTAAACATGATACAGCAGAAAAATCCCCCTGAACAGGGCTCTTCAGCATTATCAGCTGGAGTCTCCTGTAAGCAAAAATGTATCGTACTTTTGTCCACAGGAAACTGCCCACGGCCAGACAATTAACATGTCTGTAAATGTGCCAGTACGTAATTTTAAACTGCAGTCCTTTGGCGAGATGTTCTGAAACCAGTGAGGTGATGGTTAAAATGTACAGACAGAAAACAATAATACGACAGCAATGGAAACATTTTCATCATTTTGTGACAAGGCAGTGGTTCTCCTAGTGGGGGCCTTGAGTGGAAAATCCTACAACTCCACCACAGCAGGTCGAGTTGGGTTTGGACCGGTCTTAGAGGTGACATTTATTGTTGTGTGTGCTTGGGTCATTCCATCGTCTGACCGCTGCCATCTATTTCCCCCCCCGTTTCCAGTCTTAATGCTAAGCTGAGCTAGCCAGTTGCTAACTGGTTTTATATTTACTGTACAGACAAGAGCTGTTGGCAAGAAAGCAAGAACGTGTATTTCCCAAAATGTTGGACTATTCCTTTAATATGGTGGCCATATTGAGTGTGTCGATACAAACTGAAATGCTCCACTTGCATTCTTCGGGCAAAACACCTTCATTTCACCAGTAGGTTTTGGTCTATTTTTAAACCTCCTTACTATGCAAATTTCCCAGCCACTGAGCATGACAGGATGTATTAGAAAAACCTGGATCCTGCTCCGCCTTGAAATCAGGAGCTATATATGAGTTCAGCCTGGATCTGCCCGTCATGTTTAGGTACATGCACAGGTAATCTGTGATGATGAAGGGGGGGAAACATGCCTCAAAGTAATCTCACTACAGGGAGAGCTGGTCCACAAAAACAGGCCAAGGCCAATAGATCACCCCTCCTCCCTCCCCACCCGCCTCCTATCGCTTTCACACAGTCGACCAATAGAAACAGAGAGAGAAAGGTGCCTGAGGGAGAGGAAAAGAAAAGAGAAAGGCAGTTCTAGTTATGTCCAGAGGGATCAGTGGGCTGTCTGAATATGTCTCCCTCCTCCTACAGGCCCAGACCTTTCTCCCTCAATATCCGGCTTGGTGTGAATGACACAGATGGACGCTTACACACAACACTGCACTGCGCTCGGTCTCAGGGCTACCACACTGTGCCGGGCCTTGTTGTGCCCTGGATCTGAATGACTGCGCCGCAGACCCGGACTCTAATCTGCGTAATTACAGAAGTCGCTGATAAGACCAGGACTGAATGAGCAATCATCTGCTATACAGCTTAACCAGAGGAGTACGAATGGCACGCAAACTCTCACAGGCCGTTAAAAGCACGTCACATCGATAAAAGCTGTGACAAGCTGCATCTGTAGGCCGCAGGCTGAACAAAGGTTTGTATAAAAAGGGCCGAAATTCTTAACTAGTCTCTACCTTCAAAAAGGTTTCACATTCATTTCAAAATGCTTGGAAATAGTTTTAACCAAACACATGCCTGGATCCTAAAGTAAGACCACATTCCTAATTTGGATTACAAGGCATAGGTTATATGTATGACTTTACTCTCTATGGGTAAATAGGTGTTGTTTAGTTTCTCTTGCCATCAAATGTGACCGGTCTGATTAATTCACCACCGAGAGGGGAAACACCTGCCTTATTCACAGCGAAATATGTAAAGTATGTAATATTGTTAAGAAATGAGCAGTGATAGAGATCATGGTACCCTAGTTAGAAGATGAGCCCGAGCTAATAGGCTACAATAGCTAAAGCAATGAAGAGCGCAGCTTTTCACGCTTCATTTTTGGTGCCTAAATCCGTCAGTTATCTTCCGACTTAATCTTTAAACCAACGTATTTCACAATGAAACAGTGTCTGCAAAATTAAACAAGGCCACGGGGGGGGGGGGGGGGGGGGGGGCGCCCCAGACAAAAAAAAAAAAAAAAAGGAATGGAGGCGCGGATGGGGGCGAAGCCCGTGTTTGTTTGTAAAAGTGGTTGGG
>JAVQJV010101125.1:0-10698 GCA_036024995.1 Gadopsis bispinosus | reverse complement strand
TTATCTGCCCCCTTCCTGATTTTTTATATTTTTGCATATTTGTCACAATCAAATGTTTCAGATCATCAAACTAATTTTAATATTAGACAAAGATAACCAGAGTAATACAAAATGCAGTTTTTAAATGATGATTTCATTTTATTAAGGGGAAAAAGCTATCCAAACCTACCAAGTAATTGCCACCCTTGGCGGCAACAACTGCAATCAAGTGTTTGCGATAACTGGCAGTGAGTCTTTTACATCACTGTGGAGGGATTTTGGCACACTCTTCTTTGCAGACTTGTTTTAAATCAGCCACGTTGGAGGGTTTTCAAGCATTTTCGGCCTGTTTAGGATCATGCCACAGCACCTCAACTGGATTTAAGTCCGGACTTTCACTAGGCCACTCCAAAACCTTTATTTTGTTTTTTTTAAGCCATTCAGAGGTGGACTTCCTGGTGTGTTTCGGATCATTGTCCTGCTGCATAATCCAAGTGCGATGGAGCTTGAGGTCTCAAACTGATGTCCGGACATTCTCCTTTAGGATGTTCTGGTAAAGATCAGAATTCATGGTTCCATCAATTACGGCAAGTGGTCCAGGTCCTGAAGCAGCAAAGCAGCCCCAGACCATAAACACTACCATGTTTTACTGTTGGTATGATGTTCTTTTTATGAAATGCTTTTAGTTTTACGCCAGATGTAACAGGACGCTCACCTTCCAAAAGTTTCAACTTTTGCCTCGGTCCACAGAATGCGTTCCCAAAAGTCTTGGGGCTCATCAACATGTTTTTTGGCAAATGTGAGACGAGCCTTTGTGGTTTTTTTTGGTCAGCAGTGGTTTTCGCCTTGGAACTCTCCCATGGAAGTCATTTTTGCCCAGCCTCTTTCTTATTGTAGAATCATGGACACTGACCTTAATTGAGGCAAGTGAGGCCTGCAGTTCTTTTGATGTTGTTCTTTTGTGACCTCCTGGATGAGTCATCGATGCGCTCTTGGAGACATTTTGCCAGGTAGTTGGATAACTTTTTCCCTTAATAAAATGAAATTATCATTTAAAAACGGCATTTTGTATTTACTCGGGTTATCTTTGTCTAATATTAAAATCTGAAACATTTAAATGTGACAAATATGGAAAAAAATAAGAAATCAGGAAGGGGGCAAATATGTTTTCACAGCACTGTATCTGTTTTTAGTGCAATTTTACAAGCAGTATTTCCTAGAAGCCCTAAACCATCACAGGTAAATCAAGTCCGAAATCGAGAGTTGAGGGGCCGTGAGGACAGCAGGACAGCTGTAGACGTTTTTACACAGCAGACATTACAGCTACTTTAGATAATAGTGTTTTTTATGGATTTGGATGAAAAAAGTGAAACCTTATAGTTGTGCGGTGTTTATGTGCTTGGGGGCTGAGAGCCACAGACAGAGCAGGGCAGTCAGAAAGTGTGGAGAGATAGACTAACGCATTGTTGGCTTTGGGTTATTCATGTCATTAGTTGATGATAAGAAAAGTATAGAATATTGCCAGTCTATAACCCGGAGAATCACTCAGATTATCTTAACACTTTAATAGATTAGGCCGAACCCACAGTCAGAGGTCTTCTTAGATAACATAGCTAAAGCTTCCCCTCCTAAAGTACGTACATTGTATGTTCACCATTCATACAGCAGCAATAACATTAAATAATAGCAACTCAATGGTTATAGCAAATCCAACATAGAAAAAATAATATTTCATTCTGTGTGTCTCTGAATTAGACTTTATTTGCAATAAGACATAGAAAGGGTCACATTTTGCTCCAAATACATGAATATTCTACCTCATTTAAATACACACAAATAGCACCAGAGCACAGAGATGCTATTTGCTTGGCAGCGCTCTTAGGGGTAAATCGAGGATTACACGGCTTCTTTTTGTTTTATTTGTGCAGGTGTAGCGGCTGCAAAAGCAACGCAATCCTTTTCTGAATTCACCTCCTCTATCTACCTGGACCTCCACATTTATAGATCTTTCCGCTGCTATTGTTCCATAAGAACAATTTGTTTTCAGCTGTTTGAACCAATGCGGTTGTTGTTCTTGAGGGGACAGACTGCTGTCTGTCTCTTTCTTTACCTCCACCACCATTTGTTAGTTGTAAGATCAACTATAAGAGGTTATGCCTTTTAAAGATGGACATGTTTGTCTAGACCTTCTATGGATTTTTAGGGTATCGAGGAAACTCAAAAGTAACATTTAGGGCTAAAATGATATTTCACTTATTAAATAAATTCAAGAGACTGTTTGCCAAAGGTACACAATGCAGTCATGGCGACTGAAAATAAATTAAATACATGAATGTTTCAGAGAGTCCTTGCAGTGAACAAAAGCTGATTTGTTATTCCACGTCGTCTCATAAATATTCCAAAATGTTAAACAGGCTCACACAAATTCATTTGGTTTGAGAACTATATTGAGAGTTAATGAGTTGAAATTTGTCCTCAGAGTAATGTCACGGGAAAGAGTCTTTGTTGCATGAAGCTTGTTGAAGTGACAGTCACTGCAAAATAATCCTGGGCTAAATCTTCACTGACAAAATTTTGAAATAAACACATATATATATAAATCAACCAACAGGGATTTTCTGGAAAATTATCTGTTGATTAATACGGTATCATCAGAAACATCTTTAATGAAATTTTGTTCAACTTTAGGGCACAATGGGTGATTAGTACAGTGTTGCGTTCAGCCCTTTATTTGCCCACTCAGCTGATCAGATGTGTGCAGAACTTAACAGCACAAAAACTTTCCTACTGCAAATCGGCCAATTTGAAGGCGCAAATTTTGCGAGTCAAGGGAACAAAGTATTAACTTAAGGGAGCAAATGTGATGGTACAAAAAGTAGCCTACAAATGAATAATTCAGGCACTCAAATGACCAAAAATGTTACCCTCAAGACTTTGTTGTCTTGACCACCTCAGAGGGTCACTAACACCAAAGAGTATAGATTCCTTTATTAACAGTGTGAACCAGTATAGAGGTTTCTGTCATGAATCAAAAATTACATGACAGCATTGCATCATATATGAAACCGTATCTAAGTGTTTAAGAGACAGTAAAACCCAACAGGGCCACACAGGTTTTGTGTGATTCTTAATAAAAGTACAGTTTGAGCTCAATGTCTGACTCTGAGCCCAGTCTCCAGGTATTTGTGGCTCCCTGCTGGTTCAGACTCTGGGTCCAGGGATATCACACACAAATTAGGAGTGTGTTTCTCTTTTGGAAACACAACTTCCCTGTTGGGAGCAGTGTTGCTATTGCTTATCATCAAGCTCCCTCGGCCCCTTCTGTACCGGCAGGGGGTCTGCGTGTCTGTGTACACCACATCCACGTGCACCTCCTGCAGCATACCACCCCTGGCCCCGTCTGTCCTTGCAGGTGGTCTCAGAATCCAAGTGAACACAAACTTGCTATACTGCGCTCCTTTGTGTATGGGGACGGTATCTACTCTCCTCTCCTCATGTTTTTCATCTCTCCATTCGTCCCTCTATCAGTCACTCCTCCTTTTTTGGTCCATCCCTCCTTCACTGGCTGTCTATATATTGCTAATAGTTCACAACATTTCAGAAGGAGATATTGTACTTTTTTAACACTTTTGGGGGCTTCTGTATTTATTTTGTTTTTCTAACCTATTCTGGCAGTCAGCATCAAGTGCCATACATCATTTGATTCAAGAGAACCTTGTGTTTCAGTCTGGCTCATTTAAAGTCTCAATTTTACATTTGCTTTGTCTGAGAATGGATGAAATTGACATAATTTTTAAAAAACGCCTGGAAATATTTGGTGTTTTTTTATTTTTACTGTGAGCTCAGTCAGGAAGTGTTTGTTTATCTCGAAAGTTGTACTTAGGTGTTTTAGATTTCCTGAAAATGTTTTGTCTGCATCTGCCCTTTCTTAACTTACGTACTTGTTGACTTTTGGTTTCACACGGACACGACCAGCTGTCTACTGGCAGAAAGTCCTGTGTTGTTTGACTGACGCAGACTCACTCTTTATCCTACCTCAGTTGACTTCCTCCTGTGCTCCGGTCTACTACAACCACTAGAGGTTGTTGTCAATACAAACTTAGATATGGGTCGTAATAAACTGCTGCACAGACGACCTATGATGCCTTATTTTATTGTGACACGTGGTCCTTTTACCTATGAATACCCCCAGTTTCAATCTTTTGAAAACAGGACTTTTTATACATTTCATTCTGAAGTAAATGCTTTTATTTATCTAAATCATTTAGATACTTTTCCTTCTCTCACTTGGATATATAGTTTTTCTTTTTCACATCACAAATAAATCACTTTTCATGGCAACATTTCAATTCAACCTGTAAGAGCCTTTACTTTTACAGGAATCTTGACTTCCTGTGGTGAAAGGGTGTGTATAAGGTAGACCGGAAGCTGCATTGTAATATGTTTTACAGAATAGAATAGGCCATTATGATATTGGGAGAAGAGTATCATCTCTCAAAGCCAAGTGCAAAGTCACATCTCTTAAAGAGTTTAATCTTTTATTCTTGAGATGAATATATAGTAAAAGATAAAAAATATATATCCACTTTCTGCTCTGATGTTTTTATGTTTGCACTTGCACCGTTGTTGCCCACAAGCCCACTGCCTTTTTCCTTTTGAAGTAAAGTAGAGAAAATGCAAGTAAAACAAAGCCTAAAATTCAGGCATGGGAACAAGCTCCTAATTGTGTCCAAACTGTTCACATCTGGAATACTGTTTAAACACAAGCTCATTGTCTATAACCAATCAAACACAATTTATCCAATTGTGTTTTTGTATTTTTGGTATTAACTCTTTAACCTGCAGCTAGGCGCTGGATGTTCTGTACAACACAGACCACACACAGGACACGGGGAACATATCACCGTGCACCACATGTGGGTCCTCCTGCAAATGCACGTTTGCATGTGTGCAAGTGTGTGTGTGCTTGACAAACACCTGCCCAGATGTGTTTATCAGCAACAGCAGTAACCCACTGGTTCATATTTAACATATTTAACGATGATGCTACAATTTAAACAGACAGTGTTTTACTTGCGAGTGATTTTGTAGCGGATCTGCGCATGGAGAATACAGAATGACCCAACACATCGCTCCTGAGCCACGTGCACAGCTGTGATCACTGTTGCTGGTCGACGTGAAGCAGGAGGAGCACAGTGAGCATGCGGTGCATTTTGGTTAATCTTTGTTTTTAGCCTTTGGAGGGATCTGATAACATGGCTGGTCAATTACAAATATCAGGGGAGCAAACATTCATATTTTATATATTGGGAGGATGTGACCCCTGTTCCACCCTGGTGATTACACACCTGTCTACAGTCAACATACATCAGATGCAGAGGAGGACATATCCACATACTGTGTAGCCAACACAGTTGCAAAAAAATTAGCATTCCAATATTTGTATCAAAACTTTGACTTGCATTTACTATTTTGTTTTGGTAAAACTGTAAAAAAGAAAACACCAAGATACTAAATCTACTCAACGTACACGGGTGGACACTCAAATGTGAATTGCCTTGCTATGAATAGCTTGGCAATACGACAGAATGAAGTAAACAATATTGCAAACGACAATGACGCTGGAGGCTTCAGCTGCTTCGCCTCCATTTGATGGCTGCCTAGTGGGAGACAAGATAGCATGGAATAGGGTTGGACAGGGGGACATTTAAAGGCCATAGGGGGTCAATGCCTCGAACTTCATTCAGTGATTAGGACACAATGTGCCACCTGCAGAGCGAGCGGAGGCCGTGGAGTGATACTAGACCGGGGAAGAGCTGCTGAACTAGGGTGTGTCTGTGACACAAAATGGCTGACTGCAGAGAGGCTCTGGCATGAAATGACATCTGTCAGAGAGACACTGGTGAGTTATGTCCCTTACCAGAGAAATCCTGAGGATAATCTGAAAGCTAGTATTTATTATCGTAGAAATATCAGAATTGTTTATACAAAAAATTATGTTTTTTGTCATATGTACAAAAACTGACTCAACCCATTTGTTATCACGTTTGAATTAATTTTTACATTTTTTTTTGTTTTGTTTTAAAGAAAGGGAAACCCCAACCAAATGGTGTGACATGAATTTAAGTGGTTTCTAAGGGATACTGTTCTGTATGCATGGCATGGAATTGATGGCCCTAAGAACTGCTGTGTACTACCTTAGCAGGACCTACCTTTCTCGGGGTGCATGAACTGGCTACCCCAGGGATGACACTCTGCCATGGAACAGAATCAGACAGAGAGACACTGCTCATCCATGGGGGGTCTAGCAGAGCTGGGTTTCCCTGTGGCGTCTGTTTGCTGCCTACTGAGTTTCCCATGACCGTTCATTTTGTAAAGGCTTGGAAACATGGCGGCTCATGAAGGCCGAGGCACAATACACATGACAAAGGACACGGAGAGAAGACCGTAGAACCAAGCGCTGCTTTCAGTCTACCTTGCCTCAGACTTCATCTGCGCTTTGTTGATGCACCCGTCCTTTCATAACCTGTGGATGGAAAGCTTTTCTTCTTCCTCTCTAGTCTATCTTCATTCCTCAGTTTCCAAAGAAATTATTTTTATAAGCAATTTCATGGGCAGTATAGGTGAAGGTGAAGACCTGTATTATTTAGACCAATCCAGCTAGATTTTTGTGCCTGGAGAATGTGATTTAGTGATTGAAAAAAAGTGAAGGAAACGTCGCTTGGCTTTTAATAATCACAAACATGCTGCCCGTTACCATGTCTCTGATTGTTTTAGGAGGTCAGGATTTTGTCAGAGAAATCCTTTTATGCAATCTGGTCATGTTTGATTTCATCTCTTTCTCTATCCTCCAGGTGTTAAGAGTTTAGTTTTGACTTCACCATGGTATGACTATGCTTTTCAACCTATAAGGCGACAATAATCTTGGACTCCGAGTCACAACATTCCGGCAAGATTAAAATTTTTTGGGCTTTGAATCTCGTCTATACATAGATTTAAAAAAAATTCAGATTCAAAGTATGTGGTATTGCTTGGTCTTCATTTAATTGCATTAGGAGTAGAACTGGACAAAAAACCCCACATTGCTGAGCGCTGACTCTAGACTTTAGTGTCAAAGGTACAATCGCCATGATTCTATTGGTTCATTTGGTTTCACAGATAAAATCAAGCGACAGTGGAGTTTACAGTCAACTCCCACACAGCATAATAAAGGAATAATGTGCACAGTGCATCATCCAATCACATTTAAGGCAGACACACACACACACAAAGAGCCTCCACATAGCATCAGTGAAAACCTTTAAGGTCATGACTCACAAGAGGAAATGGAGGTGTATATTACTTGTTGATGACTTACTGTAAGTGTAATCTAGACTGAATCACATTTTACCTTGAAGGCATCGCTGTCATTTTGCTTTGATTGCTTAAAACATTTGGCCTTTTATCATGGTTCCTGTTAAAGCATCAGTTAGCATTGCAAATATGCGAAATGCTGATGTTATAAGACTGGTGGTCTGTGCACTTGTCAGGATTTGATTGGATGCGGCGATGGCCATGCTTAATTTGCCTTCCGAGCCTTCGGCTTATAACAGGAAGTGATATCAGCAGACAGGAGTGCAACCTCATTGCACTTATGCATGTTCATTGGCTGTTGAATGTTGCCATGGGAAAGCCCTGTTGCTTTGGAAAAAAATATTTCAACATGGTGTTTTTCTTTTGTTTTTTTTAGGAGCTCATGCAAGAACACATGAGCTCCTGCACTGAGTAACCAATTAAAATGCTGCCTGCAGAAGAGCTCAGCCAATCATCTTTATTGCTGTTTGGATGGCTAACCCAATCACAACACAGGGTTTATCATAGCCACATGTGCTACGTAAAGTCTAGAAGCAGAATATGGTGAATGGTTCAGTATTGGTGTTACATTTGGTTTCAGCTGACTGGCTTGGCAGTTGTGCTGAACAGGCGGGGGGGGGGGGGGCATGCTGGTTAACGTGGCAGAGCAGGGAACAGTGGAGAACGCCCCACACTTTTCTAACAACAGGCCACATTTGACAGGGAGAGATTATAGATCTGGCTCCCTGTAGCAGATAAATAATAAGAGGCCAATCTTTCAAGAAGACGTGGTTAAAAACTGCCAAAGCGCATGCGAGTGTGTCGTTGTCATGATGGAGCTTTTTAAGTTCATTTAATTTGTTTTGTGGGTAAGTTGTTTATATGCCAGTGACTAAAAGCCAATCAGATGCATTTACTTTGTAAATCAACTATATTTGCAATTTTAAAAATGAGTAAAATACATGGGATAGCACACACAGGAGGAAAAGCAGCCTTTTTTAGAACAAGTTATTCTCGGCTGTAAACCTGTCTGGATAAAAATGCAAACAATAATTTTAGCTAGCTGATTTTGTTGTATTTTAAACATATTATTATCAGTGTACAATTATATCACGAATTTACCATAATTATAAATCCAGCAAGTTTCTGAGCGACCTTCTGACTGGTCAGTGTGCTAAACATTAAATAGTGCAACCGACTAAATACCATTATTTAGCCAATTTGGTGACAGTAGTAAAGTATAAGAGAAAGCTTTGTGTTGAATTTACACTCACTGCACCAAAAACACTGAAACTAAAAGCTGGACAACAAAACAAACACTAGGACATACATGCAAATACAAATACTGTGATATTTGACCGTCTGAAGCTGTGTCCCACTTACGTACTCCAAATTTAACCTTAACTGCCTTTTAAGCATACAGACGTGTCACACTGTAAATGACAAAGACGTAAAGATTTTTCAGTTGTGCAGCTTGTGATTAGCGTGATAATAGACACAGTTTTCCCACAATGCTAATGTTCCAAAACAGAATGGGGAAACTAAAAAAATGTGCAGCATTTTTTTTTTTTTACTTGGAACTCCGTAGTCAGCTCGGTTGTGGAGCCTGCAGCTAATTTAATGTACCTGTTTTCTTTTACCATTCTTTCCTTTGCATACATGCATTAAACGATCTCCATCAATATGCAGACCTGATTATCTACTACTACATGATATGAACATCGTCTGAGATGTTGTCAGAACATTAGTGTTATACTGCTGCTGACTACCAAGCAGGTCAATGGCGTATGCAAACACTAAGTCACACACAGAAGTCCTACAGTAACTCTCACACACACCACACGCTACACCTACACACACGGAAAGGTAGCGCTTGTGACCGCGCGTGTACAAAGTATTCAGATACTTCTACACACATACACACACACATAAACTCTACATCTTACACATGCACATAATAATACAAACCACAGTAAAAACACATTAGGGTTCACTCACCAGAGTTCTCCTTGAATAAGATGATCTCGTGAAAGCAATCACAATAACATGCCTACATTTGCGACTGATGTTGTTTATAGTTTTTATATGTTCATTGCACTTATCTACATTAAAATGGAAAAAATCCATACTGACAACAATACATGCTAATTACATTCAATGTCCTTGACACTGAAACAGCCTGCTGAACTTTTAAACAGCTTTTAGGTCAAATGTACTTTAAACGCGAGCGTATCTACTTCTTAACTTACACAAAGAGGAGAGAGATGCAAACGCTTGCTTTTCATAAATGTTTACGGCTTTTGAGGGGGGTTTCCAAATGACCAGTTTGAGTTCTGCATGTCGAAATAGCGGTTTCTAAAAGGTGCGTGGAACCGAGATAAAAGGATACGATAAAAGGATACGAGAGAGGAAGATGAGACATAAAGCAAGAGAGAGAACTGAGGTTTTCCGACTGTCATCCCCACCAACAGCCGAGGGTGGTGTGGATCCACATTGTCCTATTTTTCACTATTCACTCTGGGAACGGCATCACACTGTGCGTACTGTGTGTATGTGTGCCTGTGTGTTTGTGTACATGCTTGTACATTATGCCCGTGTTTGACTTGGAATCACATATCCTTGTTTATCCTAGAAAAGCTTGTGCTTACACAGGTCTATAGGTGTGCATCACACCTGTTTTGGGGGAATGTATATCTTTATCTGTGTGTGTGTGTGTGTGTGTGCGTGTGTGTCAGAACTCCCATTGGTGCTTATTTGCCATCTCTATGACAGAGCATACAGCTGCATCTCAAGACAAACTAGGCCAACAACAGCTCTGTGGAGATGGAGCTGCTGACATTTGGCACCTGTTATCCAAACCTCTGAAGACGTTGTTATATCAGAAACTCTCAGGTGTGAAGAAGAACTCTCTATGTGCCTTCTATCCTGACCCTGCTTTCTTTCTTATCTACATGTTTCCCTTCCTGCCTTGTCCAAAGAGCACCATATATGGGCTACACACCTCCTATTTCACTTTGACATTTATGGAAGGCAACGAGAATCAACTGGGCAACACATCTGAATGTTAAAACCAATGCAGTAAATGCTGACTATGATACTGACTTATGTTTTGTACTGTGACAGGAAACTGTGGATTTTGGACAGCTCCCCTCCATTCTCAAAATTAACAAAATACACACTGCTCAAAAAAATGAAAAGAATACTTTTTAAGCAGAGTATAGCAACAAGTCAGTTAAACTTCTGTGACATTGATCTGGTCAGTTAAGTAGCAGAGGGGGTTGTTAATCAGGTTCAGCTGCTTTGGTGTTAATGAAATTAACAACAGGTGCACTAGAGGGCAACAATGAGACGACCCCCAAAACAGGAATGGTTTTACAGGTGGAGGCC
>JAVQJV010101114.1:0-10874 GCA_036024995.1 Gadopsis bispinosus | reverse complement strand
TTAGCTTAGCATAAAGACTAGAAGCATGGGAAACAGCTAGCTGTCCAAAAGTAACAAAATCCACCTATTAATATAAAGCTCATTAATTAACATGTTAGATCTTATTAGTTTAGCCCGTACTAAACAAATGACAAGTACAAGCCACAGGTCGTGGTTTTCGGGGTGGTCGTGTGCCGGGCTGCAGTATTTTTTTGCTGGGATTTGAATAGTTGTATCATGTACGTGGTAGGACACAGTGTAACTCTGCTCATTTCTGCACCTAAGGGCCCGTGTACACCGAGATGATCAACAACCTCCTGCAGCCACTTGTGGAGGCTAAAGAGTGCCGGCTGATCCGCCAGAATGTGTTCCACGCTCTGCCCAACACAGCCAACACCCTGATCGGCCGCGCCGCCCACATCGCGGTCTTGGACTCTGAGCTCTTCCTGGAGAAGTTCTTCTTAGTGGCAGGGCTCAACTACTTCAAATAAAGGTGCCAGCACTGCAGGCTCACAGGACAGAATCTGGTGGTGGCTGATGGAGCTGATTCCAAGGATGAAGCCCTTTACCTTCACTTTGTACAGTATATTCAATGTATATAATCCCTGAAGTCCAAGAGGCCAGGCCTGTATATCCCATTTGTTAGGATTGTTAGCAGCTGTCATTAAGAGATCAGTGTATTGTGAGACTGTTTAAATTGCTAACTAAGAAGTCTGAGTCTTCTCGTAGCCATGCAAAACAAAACATCTGACATCTATCACGGGACTGAGTGCAGATGTTTTGTTGGCCTTATGAATAACCTCTCAGCCAGAACACTAACAGATGCTAATTGTGGTCGGAAGCATTTAACTACGTTCCCTTTAGAGCTGGTTTACAGCCTGGTTAATTTGATTTCCTCTTTACACCGATGATAGTCTTAAACTATCCGAAGAACCGCGGCATATCCTATACCCTTGATTGTACAAAACATAATGTCCCTTTATACACAAATGAATATATTGTTTAGATTACTTCTTTTTTATCAGCTCATGTGTCTGCAGTGTACGTAGCCCATCTAAAACTCTCTGCGTTGTTATCATCAAATGTCATTCAGGATAGTGGATATCTGCTTTTTCATACATTTCACCCGTTCAGCCGTACTCACCGACCCTGACTGGCTGAATTTAAGGCTGCAGCAGAAATGAGCACCTCCACCTGCCGTGTTAGCCATCACTTTTTCAAAGATTCTTTGACTGACTAGATTTATGAATTGATAGTTTGCCTAGCCCCGCCTTCCTTAGTTACTGTTGCTATGACTCAAACGTTCCAGGCTTGCACGGTACACAGTGTTTCTATACAGTTTACGATTGTAACAGATTACCCCTTGAAAGTCTTATTTCTCTCATTTTGCGTTGCCTCATGACAAATGTCACTGGTAGGTTCATCAGCTGTAGCCAGCTAGCTAATGTTAGCTACATGCGTTACACTACATTACAGGCACATCAGACTGTCGTTTCGTTCCATCGCAGCCCTGTTTGGCTGCCTAGCTCACGTTTGTGTCCGTATCTTTACACTTTACGTTGAAAAAGAAAAAGGCCTCTGGATGAGGACTGAGGAGTTTTGCAGACCTCAGGTTACGTTGCTGGGGCTTCTGGAGCGCACGCAGAGCAGCTAACGTTAGCCTAAACTCTGATAGCATCCAGTAACGTTTGCAGCTCACGTTGAACTTTCCTCAGCCTCCTGTAGGCTTCACTGCTTCAGCATGTGCATCTACCCAAAGCTCGACAGCCCTGACCTGCATAGTTGTGGTTGCTAAGCTACGATTGCTTAGGGGTTTAGCGAAAAGGTTCTTTTGATAAACTATCTAACAGTGTTGAAACAAATCTATAGCATTACAGCTACCACCATAACACAGTTAAGAGACAGGATTTATTTCCATTTTGCTCATTAAATCATGTGACAAGGAGAAATCAGCTGATTTCTGTCAGGCTTATTGATATAATTAACAGCAAATATACATCATGTAAAAAAGAGACAATGTCCATGACTATATTGTCACTTCACTTCACTTTGTTAATGAGACGTTTTAACATGAGGACAGATTTCATAAGGCACTTTGAATTTCATTACTTCTGAAATGGCGTGAATCAGAGTGTGGTTGCTTTTGTTGTCTTGCATAATACGGACACACTGCCACGACTCTCCGTCACACGCCGTCCTTCTCTCTACCCTCGACACGAAGCCTGATGCTGGCAGGGGGGCGACGTCGCAGCGGACACTGTCCCATGTTCTTCAACATGTTCAGTGCCATGTTTCCAATCTCACCAGCTAAAATCAAATAAATATTGTGCGCTTTTTTATTTCAATATATATATATATTTTATTTTTTAACATTTTCCTCCACAACCTCTGTTGTCACACTCAAGCGTGACACTAGAGATCTCAGCGTACAGGTGAGGACTGTGTCCTCACCACTGTGCTGTCCATCAAATGATGTTTACATTTTGACATTACTGTTTTCATGGTGTTGCTACAGACGTCTCATATATAGTTATGTACATACAGAGAGCTATATTTAACCTTTACACTAGTTTGATGGCAAGTGCACTTTATTGACAACTTTGACTCAAACTCTGCTAGCTTTACGGAATCTAAACAACTTCTTCTCATGTCTTTCTGGATTCTCCATGCACCGCTTTGTTAGCCCTGAAGGCTGCATCCTGCACCTGTAGTGAAATCTGACTGCGGCTGTCTGTCTTGGCCATTTAAGCATCGTGTTGTCTTCAAAGTGCACCGTCTCAGAGCTCAAACAATGACACCGCAAAGTGCTCTTTCCTGTCTCTGTGACAGACGGACTGGAATCAAAGGGGCTCCTTTAGGACACAGAGACCGTTGTCGAAGAGCCACTAAGCAACGCTGCGTAAGCAATCTGTAGGAGCTGCCGTGCATCATGCAACCCCCCCCACCACACACACACACACACACACTTACATATGGATGAGGCTTTAGCTTGTTTGCGTTTAGGGCCACATGTGTTTACCCAGAGGGGTCAGCGGGAATCGATGGAGGGAACAAGTGTTTGTGGTATTGAGATTCGCCCCTTCAGGAGCAAACATAGGTTGGAAATAGTTTTCATGAGATGGATGTATGTAAGTATTTTTCTGTTTTTTATGACTGAACATGTCTGTACATGTACACGTATGCTGCTCTCACAGCTGAGCGTGAATCCAGAGGTGATCCATGTATCCGTCAACCTTCATAGCTGACTTGAACATTTTTGCATTTGATTTCCCTTTACTGTGTCCTGTCCACGTGCACTGTGTGTGTGAGAAAGGACATGATGTGTAATCATTGTCTGCTCGTTTGCTGGAACATCCTTCATGCGTTTGAACTGAGTGTAAAGAAATGTTTGACTTCACTGTGACGAACATGTATTTATTCCATTCTGCAGTTCTTTTGCTGAATGTAAAGTACAGTAAATACTTCTTTGTCTGTGCCAATAACACTAATATTTTTCTATGTTGCTGACTGTACTGTACCCTTAGTAGCTTGTGTCCTATGTAAAAATATAAATATATATATATATAGCATAGTATTATTTAACAGATATGATGTTACAATAAAATGTTCCTTTTGCATTATTATTTTGTTCACTGCCTTTCAATTTCCTGTTTCCTTCAAAACATTTGAAACCTGTTTCCATTTTGGGATTTCAATCTCATTTAACCCCTTTAGAACCCAGCATCAAATATTTATATATTTATGGTCTCAAAAAATCTCACTAAGGAGGTTCTTGAATTGATTAACCCTTCTCTTGGACGAGGTACAATGAAACTTCATTTGCAGATATTGTCAACGTAGAGAAAACAGGATTTCATTTTGTTCTTCAAAATTAAATATCCATCTTAATGGACATCGTGTCTAAGGTGGCATACAGGAAGCATGTGGCAGGGTGGTGTCTGGGGGGGGGGGTCCAGTCGGGACCCACAGTTCTAGTGGTTTAATCCTTTGTGTGACACAATGAACAAGGTGGACAGGGAATGTTTCACCCAATTTGACAAAACTTAGTGTTAATTGTCTTCATCAAAGGATGTGAGGAGGTTTGGAGCTTTGGTCCTCTGATAGCACATGCGGAACATATTTTTAGCCAGTTTTTTGTTGTAAGTATCCATTCACTGTTACCGTGCTTCTGGTTCGATTACACTTACTGCAGTTGTCAGCGCATTAGGTTTTACAATACAATGAATAACTATACTCGGCAACTCAGGTGCATTCACTTTCATTTATTGCTTTCCAACCTGTCTGGTCATTTGATTGTGTTCGCTGTTGGATTCTGTTGGAAAGCTCAATCATGTGTTGCAGCATGGAGATAATATGTTATGGTAATTAACTGGCTTTAACTGAAAAACAAAAAAGGATTATCCTTTGTTTGGCAAAAGAAATTCTGAATGCAAACACTAACATACAGTACAAAGATACTTTGAATCAATTATTTTGTGGTTTACAGACAAACTGAAAGATCCTGTTTGGTTAAAATATTCCAAATTCAAAGCCTGGTGATTTTCAATAAAACACCAAAACCAAAAGTCTGTCTCTCAAAACATTCCAGCCTCCCCAGTCTGTCTGTGAGTCTGAGCTCCAAACCCAGTGGTTCTTACTGAAGACAGACATCCACAGAGTCCGGTCACAAATATATACTGCTACTACCACTGTAGTTTTTAGTAAATGTTACTCAAACATGAGGAAATGGGGCTTTTGACAGGAACTATTTTCAGTGGTGGATTAATAGACGTTTAATGCTCCCTTGACTATTCCCGGCAGCTGGACTGTGAATGTGGGATCAACTCAAAAAAAGAAACTACAGTCTACATGTCAGTCTCTACGGCACAGAAGAATAACATATTATATTATATTATAGAAACAGGCGTAGTTAGTAGGATCAGTTGGTTTTTTCTTTGTGGACAATAAGAAAAATACAGAAGGTCAGATGACTTTAAGATGAGGGCCAATCAAAACAACCAGTGTATCGTATGAATGACTTCTACCCAATTACCCAAACCCTCTGAGACCTATCATGAATCCACTGACTGTCTGTTTCCTGACTTTTCCCAAAAGACCAATACAGACCCGCATTAATCTACGTGCAGACCAATATCCTGGTCTCACCAGGCTGGTCCCTGGTTCTGGTCCAGGTCCCGGTCCTGGTCCCTGACTGCTGCTTGTGCTGTGGCTGCTTCCTGCCTCCCCGAGCCGCACGGTCCACAGAGGCAGATTAGTCACGGCCTTTAACTTCTGTCTGCGTATATTCTATTAACGAGCCCTGTTGTGGGACAACAATGACTCGCCATTTGTATTATCCGTCGCTGACACGCGCAGTAAACGAATCAAAGCAGCAATCCCCCACAGACGCCCCATTTCAACTGCATCAATTTATGACTTCCAGGTTTGGGATAGCCCGGAGCTATAAATCCAGGCCACAAACAATCCATACTCTGTTTGATTTCAGGGTGTTCTTTCTCGCTGCCCCCGTCCATTTGTCACTGCGTGTTGAACTCATGATCCAACTGAGGCTCGTTGGAGTCCCTGTACTTGCTTTTGCCTCTTTCTTCCCTGCCTGAAATCGATAGAGCCCATTTTTCCACGTTGACCCTACAGACGTCACTCGGTCGCCCAAAACTGACGAGGGACCGGCGCTCACACATAGTAACGCGTTTCATTTGCTGCGGGTTAACAGCAATTGGTCGGTCACATTCACTTGTCATCAAAATGCAATGAAACCACAGCAAATAAAAGCAGCGCTTGTGTTTACAGCGCCGCTCTCGCACACAAACACATCCCCACGGAGACCTGTCTGGTTCTGCATGCGTCGCTCCTCCTCGGCCATAAAGTGGAGGAAAAATGATTTTGTCATTAAATCCATCACTCGCAGCTGATTGAAGCGGTGTTCATTCCCTTGTTTGCCTCGTGAAAGAGGGAACAGCATTAGTCCCAGAGTGATACTTTGGGCAGGCATCGTCAATAAGCAAGCTGCCAGTGGGAGTAATTATTGCTGCACGAAACCGTCTGTGATGGAACGTAATAAGATCTCACATGGTCTCATTATCTCCCATGACGCTAATGAGCAGGATTTCACACCTACGTATCGGGAAGATAAAGCGGCACATATACGGCAGAACTGGACTTTCAGTGCCGCACCGGATGACGTCTTTCTATCTTGATGATTTGATCTGGAATCAGGCTGCTACAGGCGGAACCAAATCGCTGCACATCCTGTTCAAATCTTCTTTTCCTTGAAAGGACGTTGTCCCCGAGAACAACAGCACCCTGCCACGTGCTCTCAGGTGTAGTGTATATTTTATGGCCGACAGCGAGGGAGGACTAGACTCACCTTTTTATTTAAGTGACTGTAAGGAGGGATGGCAGGGCAGCAAATCAACACCCGTAACTGATATTTGGCTTTCTGTGCTGTATTCTGTCCTTTTATTGGTATACCACACTTATTTCAAAGAAAGCCTTTTAAAACTGAAAACTGCAACCTGAACCTGCAATTACGCTAACGAGTGATATTTGGGTGTGATAGTGTCCGTAGACCGGGAGCGTCTGTCCACCATTTTGGCCCATTTGTGTCACTCGTGTTACCATTACTGCCACAGGAATAAAAAATTCTCAGTCCACGCGACGTCGGCCATGCTAGCAGCTCTGTGGGTCTGCACTGCAGTGCTTAGAGCTACATGCTTACATGGCCATGCTAACATGCTGATGATAGGCAGGTATAATGCTTTTGTTACCATGTTCACTGCCTTAGTTTTGTCTGTTAGCATGCTAACATTTGCTAATTAGCAGAAAAGACAAAGTACAGCTGGGGCTGATGGGAATTTAGTTCTATTTAGTTTTTGGTCATAAACCAAAGTACTGGACAAATTAACATTTTGATCTTCAATCCGTCTCCTGGTGCTGCTCATGGTGGGAATTTTTGGGTCTCTGTACATGAAGAGTCAGTCTGGACCTGCTCTGTATGAACAACTGCTATGAGATAACTTTATGATACGGCACAATAAAAATTAAACTGGACTGAATCTGATGACGCCAGGTGAAATGTGAGGCATTCACCAAAATTAGTACAATTCATCCTGTGGGGAACATCAATTTGTGTACCAAATTTCATGGCAGTCCATCCAATAGCGGTCCAGACATTTTTCTCAAAACCACAAATGTGAACCTCAAGGTGGCGCTAGAGGAAATTCAGGGGATCACCAAAGTCATAAGAAATCATCAAGCATCTCCTTAAATAAAATGAGGGTTTCATCTTTCACTGATGGATAGTGATCCTCTGAAACAGACGTCCATGTCTACGCCACAATTAGTGTCTGGGCTCCATCAGGAAACCTATCAGAGCTGTTTTCACAGAGAAGCAACATTTCAAGACGTTCTCTAACTGCCAAATGCAAATTCAAGAGAAGGCAAGTCTTCTGTCAGTTACTCGTAGTCGTCTTTCCTGTTTGAAACCAGCGTCAGTCAGACCGAACTCCTGGTGAATGAGCATCTCTTGTATATGTAAGTTCACATATATGATGTGTCCACACACAAAGATTGTCATTATTTCTTCACATTCCATGACCATTTTCTGTTGTGGGGAATCCCTCCAGAAGATGGCGCTGCTGCTCTCCGTTGTCGTCAGTTACCTGAAGCAGGCTGTCGTAATTAAAAGGTTCAGCAATGAAGCCATTTTGTCAGTAATATGAGTTTGTCAGTAATGTGAGACAAAAACATTTATACAGTGCCCTTTAAAATTGTGATAGATTGTCTCATGGCATTGTGTTTAGGAAGATCCTGCTTTCAGAGCTGGATGGATGAGCTGCAGAGTAATGTGTGTGTGTGTGTGTGTGTGTGTGTGTGTGTGTGTGTGTGTGTGTGCTGAAAGCAGCCTTACAGGTATCTGCTGCCAGTAAGCCTGTAGGACAGACACATCTCTAATGAGCAGAGATTGTGAGAGACCCGGTACAGTGCAGAGCTATGGGCAACGACATTGATCCAGAGGCATTAAACATTTACTGTAGCTTCCTCGTCGGCAATAAAGTGTCAGGGTGCATCCGTGTGTCTCCAGTAAGTGGTTAGAGGACAAGGAAAAACTTCTGATTCACAAAAGGGAGAATTAAAGGCAAAAAAAAAAACCCCAAACCATTGAACCCATTCATTTTAGCGTTTGAGATGCCAGTGAGAGTCCATTAACTGGATTTTTCACTTCACCTAAACCTCAAGGTGACCGACCTTTTTCTGGTGTGCTGGATAATAGCAAGTCAGCTTCCAAATGTGATGCAGACAATACCCGCCAATTTTGTAGCCCTAGAAAGTGAACACACTTCAGCAGTCCCATCCATTTCCCAGCTGCGGTGGGCTGCAACTGTGGAGGTCAGTGAATCCTGAAACCAGATCTATCTGTGGGGGGATGACAGGCTGTCAACACACCGAGAGACAGAGATGCTAAGAGGGAGAGAGAGGGGTAAGAGAGGGTTAATACTACGTTGAACAATGCACTTTTAAAGACAGAGTTTGACATTTTGGGAAACGTACGGTGAGAAGACAGACGTCGATCTCATTTGTGTGCAGTAACGCGTTGTAGCTCCTTTTTAACCTGTACACAAACAAGTAACCGGTAGAAAGAAGTTACCATTTCTTGACGACCGTTAGTTTATCTGCCCGAGCACGTCCTGACTCCAGCCGAGGACATGTTTAGCCTAGCTTAGCATAAAGACTTAAGGCAGCGGGAAATGCAACATGAGAAAATGTGTGTCTCCCAACAGCTCTGAAGCTCACAAAGGAACATGTGGCGCTTGTTTTTAATGTGAATATCATAGAAATGTAAAAATGGGTGCAGCTGACCTTGTCGTCGCAGTAAGGTTTCCAGGTTTTGGTACCCCTGAGTCTGTACAGAGACCAAAACCAAAACCAGTCTACAGCTGTAGAATTCCCTGGCAGGTGGATGGTACGTCTTAGCGCCAACACGTCAGTTTATGTTTGAGTTTTTGCTAATGTGCCAGTTTGCCAGCTTAAAAAGGAACATTAGTTCAAGTACAAAGCTGCAGTTGGGATGTGCCACCAGGCTTCACGCTAACCCGTCCCGTAAGTGTATCACCCAAAATGCTTTTTCTATTTGTGTCACATGACTATACTCATGCATGATTTCTATCCTCCTTACCATCCTTGTAATATGTCGATTCTATAACGACAACATCATCAGAACATGACCTTCACATTTAGCCATTATAGCTCGCTGCATTGTTAATGATGTTTCCTCCACAGCTCAGCCGCTGTGCCTCCTGTAAAGCCGCCGGGGCACAAAACACGCGGCAGCATTTGAGTCTTGAGGGGATTTTAAAGCTTGTTTGGTTAATCAGTATAAAGCTTTTTGAAACTGAAATATATAATGTTCATTTGGTCTTTATGAAGCAGCTGCAGCTCTGAAATCATTGGAATGAAGATGGATGCACATAAATCACACGTTTTACAAATGCTGAGAATGTGGAAATGGATTCTCTGCGAAGCATTCAAGATGGTGGAGATTCAGTGTCTTACCAAGACCTGCCGGATGGAACAGATAAAGGCAGATCTGGCACGGGGGGGTTTAAAAATATGAAGTAATCTCCCTGTAATCCTAAAAGATCCCAGCATGCAAAGAAATGGTAATCCCATGTAATGATAGATGATCCTTACAAAGGTCCACTCTATCATACAAAAGAAAGACTGAAGGAAAGGTGAAAGAGGATCTACAGTGCTAGAAAAAATATCCATATGGGCTTTATGTCTGGACTATGAAGTAAGTCATCATGACTTTCGCCCTTCAAACAAAATGTGCTGCCTTGGCAAAACCACAAACATGCTGAGCGGGAGATATTGTGCTCTGATTCCATTTCATTTTTTAACGACAGATTAACCCTGATCCCGCACATCTCTGGATTATCCACTCAGTGACAAGTGCATATGGTGTGCTTTTCTGAAATGCATCCAAATCCAGCATCACAGCCACTTGTATTCATACGCATTCACCCCCATCATCAGGCTCAGCCTCCTGATCTGGAGCAGTGCTAGGCTAGGACTCTTGGGAGTCACAGACGCTGTGTTTAGATGTGATCCTCCTCTGAACATCACACAGCTCCTCCTCCGGCAGAATCACATGCTTTTCTCGCACAACATTTGTTCTCTAGATGTATTCTTGATTACTTGTGTTTCTTGCTGCAGTCTCAACTTTATTCTTCTCCGGCGATGTGTGAAGCTGCAAGGGTGAAAACTCCTTTTACTTCCTTCATACCGAGATGCAGCAGACCTGCAGCATCAGAACCCTGTAGGCCAGCCTCAGGCTGCAGGCAACGGTGAAGACATACAGGTGGAAGGGAAGACTGAGATGAAATATCTAGTTGAGGAATTGATAGCTCCATAGTGATACAGTATAAGCAAGCCTTTTATATTAGACCATTTTAGGAGAGTTATTCATGCTGAGAAGTTCAAGAGAGGCGACTGGAAAGTTCAAACGTCTGGTCTGTTTTCTTTATATTTCATACATGAAGGATGACAAAGGGTTGAAAGAGCTTTTTTAGGGTTAGAGTTCTTGCCCACTGCTGTGTAGGCTTTTGAATAAAATGACAAATCTGCAAACTCTTCAGTCAGTGTGGATGGGACTGTTTATTTACCCAGAAAATGATGAAAGATCTAAATCGAGATCTAAAAGAGGTCAACAAAGCCAACATGAATGCAAAACACTGCAAATTAAAGAGCTACAGAACTGAACACCTGACTAACTTTTATACTGGCTGACCAAACTGGCTTCACACTTTAGAGGGTGGACATACAACTATATACAATTCAATTCAGTTTTACTTACATAGTACTGTATCATAACAGAGTTATCTCATATTAACTTG
>JAVQJV010101112.1:0-11380 GCA_036024995.1 Gadopsis bispinosus | reverse complement strand
ATTTCACCTCTTCGGGCCTCAGCGCTGACAAACTGCCAGAAGTTCAGAGGGGGAAATGTCCAAATGTCAAATTGTTAACCAGTCAGCTTTAGAGGTGTTGGCAGGTAGATTTTGTTTCTTGGGACAGAACCAGGCTAGCTGTCTTTGCGCTAAGCTAACCAGCTTTATATATATGTAATATACCCGAGTGGTATTGATATCTTTCATCTAACTCTCCACTGGAAAGAAACAAGCATATTTCCCTAAATGTCAAACTTTTCCTTAAAGTTTAGCCGAAGCCCTTCTGCCTGACTAATTATCTTTGCGTGCAGCAGGTTTTCCTTCCCAAGCCTCTCAGGCTCTGTGAGTCTTCAGTCTTTCTTTGAGTACTGATGTATTGATGACTCCTCCTCCAGGCGACACTCACTGATAGCAGAGGTAGCTGATGATGAGTTTTGGTATGTCCAGTTGACCTATGACCTCCAGAGCTCTGGTGCCCAGCTTCTTCCTCACTGCCAACCTGCTGAGCTGCTGCAGACTCATCGGAGTGGCTACAGAGAGAAACTAAAATAATTAGATATAAGTGTTTACAATATATCGTACAACAACGAGTCATGGGTCTGAAAAATGGATGCATGAGCATTCTGAGTGAGTAACTAAATGTACTATATGATAATTTTTTTAACATAAATATGGCATTTAGGAAACATTATTTCTACCCTTATTGGTTGCATTTAAAGTCTAAAAACTGCTCAACATTCCTTGTTTCACACTTTGCTCCACTTTCTATTTAAAATCTGTCACCGGCATTAAGATGCGTAAATCATCACCTTCTCATAAGCATCCAGTTACAGTGGCTAACCTATATGTGACCAACTGTATATATATATATGAGCATCATGGTACACAACAGGTGGCATCTGTGTGAGACTTCCTGGAGGTGAAACGTGATCCTTGCTTGCCATCTGCTGGTGCTATGTTGACACTACACCGTTTAAAGGCATTAAAGGCAACTACTACAAACTGGGAAATCTAAATAGCGTGTGTGTTTCGCCTGCAGGGTGACTTTTGTGAAAAGCTCACTCTCATAAAACTGTAGGCAGGCTGCAGAGGGACAGCCTGGGGTGGTGTAATCGGCAGGTCTCCTGTCGTGCTGATCTCTGGCATAGATGTTGGCACCGAACTCCACCAGCGTCTCTATCATCTCAACTTCCATGTTTTGAGCAGCGTGGTGCAGCGGAGTCTCGTGTAGCCTGGCAGCATTCACTTTAGCACCTAAAAAGGTAAATGACATTAATGTCAGCTCTCAATGACAAAAAACAGTTTTATTGTAAACAAATCTCATTAAAAGATCAAAAACAACAATATGTTAGCCCGTTTCTCGATACAGGAGGAAATAGTGCATATATTTGGGTCTATTTTCAGTGGCGGATTAATTTACTTTTGGTTCTCCAGTGAGTGTTTGTGGCAGCAGGGTGGCGTATGCAGGACTGAGTTAAAATAAACTATAGTGTGTGTGTTAATAATGATGAAGGAACAGCGTGGCTCATTGATGTGCTTTTGATTTTGGAGCAACAATGGAGCTCTGTGGCACCGAGGAAACCATTACCCAAGAATACCTAACATTTTAGATTTGCTTCCTCAGTGCCAGGTGCACTGACGCTCACCTGCATTGAGCAGCACTTTAACACAGTCTGTGTCTTTGTTAGCACAAGCCACGTGCAGCGGTGTCCCGTAGTAAAGGTCGTACGCCTCCAGACAAGCGCCCATGTTAACCAGGAGCTTCACGCAGTCCAGGTTTCCTGCAAAATGACAAGAGAATATTGTATCATACAAGTTTATTTATAAAGATCGGGCTTCAACAGGTGGGTAACCTGAGTTTATAGACACTAAAAGGCAATGTGAGGTGGCGCTGAGGCACTCACCTCCCATGCAGGCCTCGTGGAGGGGCGAGGCCGTGCGGGAGGTGAGGGTAGGGTTGGCCTTGGCACCATGCTCCAGCAAGAGCCTCACACACTCCAAACTACCAGACAAACAGGCATCACACAGCGGGGTGCTCCCGTCTACGTTCCTTGCATCCACCTGAGATGCATCATGGGATATAAGATTATATGCCAAAGTATTTCAACTTTTTCCCACAGAATCATATTTCCTCTCCTCCTTAACTGGATTTGTCTAATAACTCTACGTGTTTCTTTTTCTCTTTTCGATTATTCCATTTCATTTTTTCCTCTTACACAATCCTTCACAGCAACTAATCAGAGCATCATGGTTCTGAACATAATGGCTGAAAGGGTTTTTAATGAATGAAATGTAAGAATTAAGTGGGACATAGTCCACGTATTAAGTTGTATTGTTGAAAAGCTAGCCGACGTGGCAGATAAGCTTCTGTCCGTCTCCCTGGCTCACCTGGGCTCCAGCGTCCAGCAGCAGCCGGACACACTGGGCCTGTCCACGGAGGCTGGCCTCATGCAGCGGCGTGATGGAGTCCACCGCCACCACATTGACTGAAGCTCCGCTTTGGATGAGGTCCTGCAGCTGGGAGGCCTGGCCAAGGGACGCTGCTTTGTGCACCTCTGTTCTCGCTGACCAGCAGCCTGCAGGGGAACAGGTCACAGCAGAACACTGTAACATCCACATGAATGGCAGGACCCAAGGATTATTAGTAGAACATTGCCCAAAACATCACTCTGCCTCCACCGGCTTCTCTTCTTCCCACAGTGAATCCTGGAGCCATGTCTTCCCCAGGAAAGCAACACACGCACCCGGCCATCCACATGATGTAAAAGAAACGCGATTCATCAGACCTGAACACCTTCTTCCATTGCTCCAGTTCTGATGTTCATGTGCCCACTGTAGGTGCTTTCAGCGGTGGACAGGGGTCAGCATGGGCACCCTGACCGGTCTGAAGCTACGCAGCCCATATGCAGCAAACCTGCGATGCTCTGTGTGTTCTGACACGTTTCTATCAGAACCAGCATTCACTTTTTCAGCAGTGGTTTCAAAAGTGGTACCTTCCTTGGACCACTTTTGGTAGGTACTGACCCCTGCAGACCGGGAACCCCCCACAAGAGCTGCAGTGTTGTCATCCAGCCATCACAGGTTGGTTCCTAGTCAAAGTTGCTCACATCCTTCCCCGTGTCCATTTTTACTGCTTCAACTGCATCAACTCCATCAACTTGGAGGACAAAATGTTCACTTGCTGCCTGTTATACACCCCCCCGACAGGTGCCATGGTAACCAGATAATCAATGTTCTTCACTCCACCTGTCAGTGGTCAGAAGGTTCTGGCTGATCGGTGGACGTCTATGGTCGGTGGCAGCCTCGGCGTGTAAAAACACGCCGAGGCTGCCGCTTGCTAGCATGTTAGCTTGCCCGCTGGCAGTCTGTCGCGTCAAACTGGGTCAAGATCCGAAAAGCGACAGTCTCACCGGCCATGTCGTCTTTGATTTCATACTCACCGATGTCTCCAAAGAAATATGGCCGATCACTTGCCACGTCCATCCTCCCTTCTCCTCCTCCTCCATGCAGGCCGGACAGCGTTCAGCGCAGAAAGAGAGACGCGAGATGTTTGTAAACAGCAGCCGCGTCCTGGGTTGTTTGCGTGCGGCAGGAGTCACGTGACGTACCTGGACCTTGAAGCCATGCTGGGGTTTGTAGTCTTTTGTCCAAATAGGCTGTTTCATGGCCTGTGAAGAACAATTTATTCCACATTAGGATAAATAATGGTACATAATAATACACAACGTCATATTACAATACAAGACATGGACATCATTTAAGTAGCAAAGATGACATCAATCCTGAGAGAATATATATGAAAGAAACAACCTAATGCATTTAAGATAATAAGCAGATATGTTGTCAACGATGCTTCTTTTTTTAGAGGCGAGAGGTTTTTAGAGACCATATTTAAAATCAAACACCAGTCTCTCAAGCAGGATTAGGAATCCATTCATGTGTCACTTTAGTGACGTGGGATGATCACAGTACTGGAGGTACTGTCCAGCTGACCTATGACCTCTGAGGCTCTGGCACCAAGAATCATCCTCACAGTGATTCTACACAGCTGCTGCAAGCTCAGAGGATTGACTGTCGGGAGGAAGAGATGTCCCAATGTGTCGTGATTCAAAAGCAAAAGTGAGAAACGTTTGCTAACAGCTCTCTGATGCAGTGCATGAGCTTACGTTCATAAAAACACGAGGCAGCTGTTGTGTAGTCTGCGTGCTTTCTTCCCAGGTTGTTGCTGGCATACAAGTTGGCTTCCAAAGTCGCCCGAACACGTCGATCATGTCCACCACGCAGACTCGTGCTGCATGATGCAAAGCAATCTCGTGGAACTTAACCGAATTCACATTGGCACCCGCAGGAAGTTAACATGGATTTATGGGCTAATCACAGCTGAAATGATCTGAATTGTTTGATGGCTCATGTAATTAAGATTAAGTGAAGTCTAACCTCATACATGTACTCTACAGTACTATCACAGATGACAATAATCCCTGCACTCCTGGTCTTATTTTGGTTGCTCAGTGGTGTATATTTCAAAGTTTTGTCGTGAGTCTCTCAGAATCAAAGAGTAAGGACCTTCCTTTAGAGCTGCCATTCTGATTCCCTTAGTCGCTTACTTAATGAAAAGTAAAGTCGGGTAAACTCATGCTTTCTGTAAAATGTGCCATTCTTGCACAAGGTGGGAAAAGTACAAAACTACAGTCAGCAATACTGTAGGCCTACTTGTAACACAAGGAGGCCACAAGATGGTGCTGTTCTCTAGATAATTCATGTTTGATTCCTGAGTGACAGACATGAAGCCAGTAAGCTACTTCCTGTCTGATCCAGCTAAATCAAAACATACTTCAGCTGTTCTGCTTAATTTGTTCGGCACAGCCCCACACCAGAGGAGAACTTTTACTAATCATGTAGGATTTGGACAAGATTTAAATAGTCCATCCATGTTGGTTGAACACTACGACGATTTAAGATTTACAGCATGTGAGGAAAGAAGGAGGGGCAGTGTTTTTTGTAGAGAAAGCAGCACAGCAGCACTGCACCTTAGAGAGTCACTATGATGCCCAGTCTAGGTCTGGTCTCTGTTTCCATTCTGGTCCTGACAGGCCAAAGCACCATCTCCCACCATCTATGTGTGCACATTGATCGACTGACAACCCACGCTCCACTCCTGGTACTGAGGTTCACCTGCAGGTCAGGTCAGCACGGAGAGGGTTAAGATTCATATGTAATTTTATACTTATTTAATATAAAGCAATATATTTTAAAAAGACACAAAGGTACAGAAATTCAGTTTGTACCTTCTCAGCAACTCTACTGATATCCACAGCAGTATCACCTTCAGAGTTCCCAATCATCACCACTCTTTCCCCCTACAGACCCTCAGCATTGCTGCAATCCCAGCTGTGGAAATATCTGCCTTCAAAGCTCTCAATGGATTATTAGAGCTGCATATAAAGAATATGTCTATTGTTTTCATAGCTTTAGTTGTACCCCAGTTAAAGAGCACTGCATGTGTGACGTCTGTGGTGTTGGAGTAGCAGCAGCTGCAGGGTGTCGCTCGCAAATGTGAAGCTAAATAGTGTATATAGTGATTCCTGGTACCTGGGAAGTCTGTGAGCGGCAGGTGAGGCTGGGTGAAGTATCAAACTATCACTGCATCAAAACCACGAGTCTCCCTCTGACCTACCCTACTCTCTGTCTCTACCTCCCACTGGCCTGTCGCAGCAAAACACACACACACACACCCACACACACACACACACAGCAGTGTTGAGTATCTTCCATTGATATTGGTATTTATCTGTTACAGTTAATAACATTTAACAACACTAAAATGTATTTGTCCGCTGCTGTAAGAACATTTTTAAGTGTTTCGTATTAAAGTATTTTTCAACAATTATAACTTTTGCTATGAAGACGTATCTTATATTATTACAACTGTGTTTTACAGGAGGAGTTGTTGTCATATCTGCTTACATCTACAAAATAGTATGTTACAAACCATTTATTAGATGTTTATGTACTGCTACTATGTACATTTTACAAAGTTTCACAATTGACATTAATAGCAAATACAAGCAAATGTCACTGCTGTGTCTCATGTAAACACACACCCTTAAATCCAAAAATATTGATAACTGAAAACATTCACAAATGAGTTCTAGTGACCCTTTTCTTTACATGTAGTGTTACAGCGTCCTTAAAAGCAACCAAAACACAGGCTGTAAGAGCACATTCAAATCTAAAGCTACAGCACTCTGTTGCTGTCTTTCAGGAGCAAATTAAAGGATAATCCCAGTGTTTTCAATTTTTACCTGCTACTATCAATGTCCATAAAAGGTCTAAATTCACCAAACTATAACCAGAACCTATTTTCCTTGCAAGTTGGGAGTTCCATCATTACAGTCTTCATGACCTGTTGGGCCGGCCTATATGTTTTACTCCATGTAGATAAAGTAGCTGAGCTGATTGTCACACATGCACACAGTTATTTGTTTTTGGTCAATGCCCCAATTCGGACGACTGTGTGTAGGTACCTGTGCCATGACATCATGTGACCAGATGTCAGAGGCAGATGTGATCTCTGTTGTTGCTGAGTAATTCACACGCTGTTTCACTTTGTTGCAAAAATTACATTTTGAAAAAGGATTGTTAGGTTTTGATTGCGGTTTCATTTTGACATAGAAGTGAATGTATAGCTCCAGGGGTTGTGTCTTATTTAGCCTGTGTGCAGAGTTTTGACAGGATGAGCCAAATCCTGCAACAACTGTGTAAGAACATGTCCAGAGCGTCATCACCTGCCTTACAGTGAAACGACAAATCACAGCAGTGTAGATCCAATTAGCGCCGCCCCCCATAACGCGTCCATTGAATACACTCTGAGTCGACACGGGTTCTGTCCAATCACAAACAATAAGTGTCCCTCCCTTTCCGTAATATGACATGTTGTTGTGTTTTGACCTTCAGGGCCTTAAGTGAACTTTCACTCACCAAACTGTCAACAGCAGATCATTGTCACATGATTGCCTTAAGAGTGCCTGCACATTAACCGACTTGACCGTCGTTTATTTCATTTTAGTACTGACTGATTTACATGTCGGCAGGTAAAATCCAGAGTTGTAAAAATATAAGACACAATGAGCTTGCTGGCAAGAACAAGTGGTACATGTTCAGAGCAGAGCATGCACTGGGCTGAGCTGAGCTCCACCTGACTGTCCAAAGAAATGCCTCTGACCAGTTCATTACTATTATTATTATTATAAATACAACCATTACCATTAGTATTACTTTATTATATTATTTAGTGTTACCAACTTGCATTATACTGTATGTTCTCTTTTCTCATACTCTCTCTCTCTCTCTCTCCCTTTTTCTCTTTCTCTTTCTCTTTCTCCCTCAACAAAACCGGTTGAGGCAGATGACTAGTGATGGGATAACCGGTTAATTTTAGTGATTTAGTTTTTTGGTTTTAGTTCTAACTCTCGTTCAGGGAAATGGTCTACTCTTTTTTTGAGTCATTACTTCATTCTTTTGGTGGGGGAGGGGGGGGGGGGGGGTCCAAAACTGAGCCTATGTAGCTGTCACTTGTGAAATGAATGAACGACTTGAAAGCCCAGACTCTCAATGCACATGCGCGGCCAAAATGAACGAATCACTCTTGGAGACGACTTGTTCCTACTAGTTCATACAAAAAGAGTAGTTCAGTGAATGATGCGCTTATCAGAATCAGCTTTATTGGCCAGGTATGTTTTACACATACGAAGAATTTGACACTGGTTTAACTTTGCTCTAAAAGTACGATACAGAGACAATAAATGTAACTACTGAGTACACATCTATTTACAAATATGAATAAAATAATATATATATATACATATATAGACAACAACAGCAGCGACATTAGTTCACATAGTGTAGTGGCGTATAGTGCAAAGGGTGCTGGGATGACTAGGAGTGTAAATATGACTATTATAACAGGTTGCTCCATATACATGAGATAGATTACAGCATGCTCAGCGTGCATAGATAGTGATTGACCGATGATATTTACATGTATAACACTGTGTATGTAACCAATGGTGAAGATAACTTACAGATGAGGGATCGACATTGTGTGACTGATAACTGATGGTAACTGTTCATCAAGAGTGATGGCTTGTGGGTAGAAACTGTTCTTGTGTCTGGTTGTTTTGAGTTCTGTAGCGTGTACCAGAGGGAAGGAGTTGGAACAGATTGTGTCCAGGGTGTGATGGATCTGCAGTGATGGCTCCTGCCCGACTCCTGACTCTGGAGATATATAAGTCCTGAATGGGTGGCAAGATGGCACCAGTGATTTTTTCTGCAGTCCTGACTGTCCCTTGGAGTCTGTTTCTGTCCTGTTTGGTGGCCGATCCAAACCACACAGAGATGGATGTACAGAGAACAGCCTGGATAATGGCAGTGTAGGACTGAACCAGCAGCTCCTTAGGCAAGTTGAGCTTCCTGAGCTGGCGCAGGAAATACATCCTCTGATGGGCCTTATGAACGACACATCAGTGCAAAGGTTTTTCCTTGCCACTGTCGCCTAGTAAAGATTTCTAGACCTGCTCTGTATGAAAAAGTGCTCTGAGATCACTTCTGTTATGATTTGGCGCTTTATAAACAACCCTGAATTGAATTGAATTATAGAGTTGGTCTAGACCTGCTCTATATTAACAAGTGCTATGAGATAACTCTGTTATGATATAGCGCTATATAAATAAAATTGAATTGAATTGAATGAATAACTGCTCAAACAGCTTCTGGAACACTTTTTTCACTCATTCATGTAAGTCTTTCAAAGTCAGCGAGGGTTCAGTGATTAGGGCTTAGGGTACACTGTGATTCGGGACCCACAGTGGGTTACTCATGCTGCATTTTAATTGTATATAATAGCTATTTTCACTACATTTTATTAGGATCCCATGGAAACCTCTTTTAGTTTTGTTCTCAGAACAAAATGACAATAAAGTCTGATTTGATTTAGGATGCAGACCATAAAGATTTGGTATTTAATGGTCAAAAGTCGCTCTGCACTTTTGTGACAATATGGTATTACTATATGTCTACTATTTCATTTGTGAGTTTTAGAACATCCAAGGGCCTACAAAGGACAGTGAAAGCAATTACAACATAGACAAAACACACAATAATACATATACACTGGCTGTCATGTTGACTTGTTTTTAGCTTTAAAGAAAATGTTTTTCTGCAGTCTCGTGAAGGTGGCGAATTTGGTTCTTCGGGGGAGTTCCAACCAAGCTGCCCTGTCCCAGAACCAAACCTGTGTGGTGATAATCTACCCAGTAACAGCGTAATGGCAATTAATGATTGGCTGGTGTCATGTAGGGGGCCGTCTTACGTGCCTTATTTATTCTGCCTCTATCTGTACTTTCATTTTAGGTGAGCTCGTTGAGGAAACCGGCAGCACGCGTCTACTCCGTCCTGCGAAACCCTAAACAAGAATCTGCTCAAACATGAAGGTTCTTCTGTGTCTGGCAGCGGTGGTGGCAGCTGCCTACTGCTCAGCGGAGACGCGCCACAGTGAGTATTACTCTGATCCAGGATCCGGGCTACAGCGCCGTAACTTCTCGGAAGCTGTGTCTCAAGTAAAATGGCCTTTATTTCTCGGTGGCTGCGAGTCAACTGCATCGCGGGTTAATATGCGACAATTTAAAAAAAACAAAAAACAAGAGTGTGAGCTTTATCACGTGAGAGTTTTTTTTTATTATTATTATTATTGTGATAGTATTTTTATTATTGTGAATTTTTTTTATTATTGTGATAGTTGCAAAGCTGGCAAAAACACAGAATACAAAGCAATATGTCATGAGATGCTCTGTTAGAAAGCCACGGAGGCTATAAAGCGAGAGCCAAAGATCATACAACGTCTCTGTCGTGTTGTTTAATTCGGTGGAATTCCCCCTCAGCAGTCTAGATTTGGTTTCGGTTTCCTGTAATGGCGCCACCCTCCAGTTTAGTGAATCCCATAGGACAAGTGCTGATAGGAACACTGAGAGAGAGAGAGAGAGAGGGCAAGACTGTAAGGCATTTTCTTCCAGGTGTTGAGGTGAGATGCCAGCCAGTGACTGTGAAGGCCATAGCAGGGGATTCACAGCGCCTTCATACTCCTCAAGCTATTCAGTGAGCCGTGTGTTGCATTGGATATGTATTGTAGCCGGACAGTTTCTCCGCTGCTTTAATGTGTCACCTTTCTACATTTTATATATATCTACACACACATACATACATACACACACATATATATACTGTATATAACCTGTTGTTTTGAGGTGATACAATGTGCGCTTTATAGAAGAAAAGCCATCACCCTTCAGTTTTCATGTGGCCTAATGAGTCACTTGTTGCTGCTGTGACAGCGCCCCCTACAGCTCAAGCTGTGTCTGACGTAATATCCATCTCCATGTTGCCTCTAGCGTCACCCAAGGTGCAGGTGTACAGCCGCAACCCAGGGGAGTTCGGGAAGGAAAACGTCCTTATTTGCCACGTGAGCGACTTCTACCCCCCTGACATCACCATCCAGCTGATGAAGGATGGAGTAGAGCTCCCCAATGCCAAGCAGACTGACCTGGCCTTCAAACAGAACTGGCACTTCCATCTGACCAAGGATGTGGCCTTCACACCCATGGATGACCATAAGTACACGTGCAAGGTCACTCACGGGAGCAGCGTTAAAGACTACGCCTGGGGTGAGTTTGGATCAGCCGAAACATTTGTGTATAACCAAAGTAGTGAACAGAAGAAACAAAAACTGCATCAGCACGTGATACAGCCAGGAAACAAGAACCTATTTATCATAATGAGGGTAATACAATTCAAAACATTCAGAGAGCACAAAGCTGAAAAGTGAATTTCAATGTTAATTTCTTGATAGGAAATTTGCATCCTGATGCAGCTTTGCAGCTGTAGCGGTAGACAATTACAACAGCAACGTTATCTGCACTTCGCCAACTTTTATGAGACTGATGAAAACGTAAACGTCTGTGTGCCTTTTTTTTTCTATTCCCCCCCCCCCCAGAGCCAAACATGTAACTGCTGGCCTCGGCTGCTGCACAGCTCATCACATCTTCATTCAACAGGATCACAGTTTCTTCAAACGTTCTTCACTTTCCACAAATTAAACAAATATCCACATCATGTCAGGGGACTAAGCTTTCATTTACTGAATGAACGGGCTGCAGGTCATTTAATCATTTGATTTAGCATTTTGCCTGCGTGTTTCTTAGATTACTTGCAACGTATTTTCCAGCCTTACACTGAAAATGGTGTGTTTTTATTAAACTGAAGTAAAAAAAAGTTCAGCCTATAGTTGTAGTTTAGATTTGGTGACAAATGGTTTCTTCTGCATAAA
>JAVQJV010101107.1:0-12418 GCA_036024995.1 Gadopsis bispinosus | reverse complement strand
TAATGTGGGTATGGACAAATATACTTTAATGTCACTACTGATGAGAGAGTAAAGTAAATTGACACATTCATATATGAGAAATTATTTTTGATTTTATTTAATTTATTTTCTTTGGAGTTCACATTTGAGGTAAAAATAGTTGTATAATATTTTGTTATGTACATATAACACTCTGTACCCTACTGCATTTCACAGTATGGCACTTTATTACTACATAAGCATTCTTCTTATAGAGCCTTACTGGGGATGGGCCTGAGGACATCAGGGATGAGGATCTCCACCAGGCCCTGGTACAGGCTGTTGTCACAGTCACGACTCCAGCGCAGCACTGGCTCATACTTGCACAGCAACACCAGGCAGGACTTAGGGAGACGCTTCTCTGACTCATCATGACTGCCAACATACATACAGATTTTATTACCTACATTTTGTATAAAATGGCACTGCTTCTGCAATAAGATCTTTTTTTTTCTTACCATGTCTAGGACAAAACAGAATTTTGAATGTTTGCCTGTTAAGTCTTGACCACTCACACAGCCAACGTGGCATCCCCAGCCTGACTCTGGCTGAACCTCCAGAAGGTCTTCCACAGAGTTTCCACCAGGGTAAACTGCAGGTTGACCATCACATCTAGTATGGCCTGCCAGAACACAGAGAGTACATCGTATAGATCAATGACTGAGCACATACAGATTATCAGAAGATCGATTGGACTGACACAATGTGAGGCAAAAGGAGGGCATTAGTTATTAATGGATCTACACTTTTAATGTTAGCTGAGTACTTTTAAAGGTTTCTTTTCCCTCAGTTGTCTAACAACATGGCTTCCTTTTCCCAGTAAACATTAATTTAGTAGTGAGTATTTTAAGTTACAGTGGGTACTGTCATTAAAAGTAGTCTTCCACTGACAACCATAGAATAGAACTATAAATAGAAAAGGTAACCTCGTCAATACTCTAAGGGTGCCCGCCAGCTAACCAATGTGATTTCAGTCGGTTACCTCACAGTGTTCCCTGTACAGCAGCTGAAAACTCTTTATGTGTTCCAGCTCAATGCCCTCTGGCAGAGACTTCCCCTGGAGGTCGATGTCTGGGAACTCTGGGAGAGCTCTGGATGCATCTGGAACCCAGGAATCAAGAACACAGATTCTCAAGGAGAAGTCCCATTAAATGTGGAGGGTAATCAGTATTAACTGTAAATAATATTGTATTTTATGTATGTATATTGTATTTTCACAATAATACCCATAAATCTTCTTTATGGCAATCATCGCTTTCGTACCTGTAGGCATTTGTTCACTGGACTCACCTAGGAACTGTTGGTACTGCTGAACCTGGGTGCTGATGTCCACCTGTCCTGACCCCTGCTGCTGTTGTTGCTGCTGGCCTGCTCCGGATGCTGTACCATTGGTCATTCCCTCTACTTTATGCACAGGCTTTAACCTGATTAGAAGAGGGATAAAGTATATTCACTTACATATATGAAACATTCAGATCTACGACAAAGATGATGAACATTAAAGTGAAACAAAATGGCAAATCTGTCCTATTATATAGCAGATCTCTGTAACTGTGAGAGGATTTAAAATAACATACTGTATATAGTGTGTGAGTCAGTGATACAACTGTATAAAGGAAATATATTCAGATGGAAAATAGATATTTAAGAGAAATTGTTACAGTGGTGTAATGATAGACAGATGTTTGAGTTTATACCTCTGTTTCTGTGAGAAGGGTTGCTGCCTCATGGCCAAATGTTGCTGGTCTTCCATTAGACGGAGAAGAGAAGAGCCAGCCTTGATCCTCAGCCCGTAGTAATGGTATTTAGAATTACCTCTGTCAGGAACAGATAAAATATGCTTTTAGATAAAATTGGATCTGCGATAGCAAATCTGTCTTCCACAGTAAATCTATAGAGGAGAAAACAAAATGACGTGAGACGAGGGGGTTTATGTTGTCTATGTAAACCTATGGTAAGTCCCCCAAACCTATATACATAGAAACACACAGACTGATTTAAAAATATATATCTTTAATTTCATAAAATGCAATAACCATACATACTGTATTGTTTTAACTAAACCGCTCTTTCCAAGCATTTCTAAAATTCTCACCCTCCCCTCCTTTTCCAAACTCACTCACCCACTCACATGCTGTCTGTCTTCATCTCTACCACACTTCTTCCTACAGTAGGTGAACATTTTGCAATGCTGCAGGGAGCTTTACGGATTTTCCTAGAGAAATCACCATTGGCCTCCTGTAGGAAACTTTGCACAAGTGTCCCATATAGATCTCTCTCTCTACAACCCTGTCATGTCACACAAGGAAGCTATGTAGGAAAGTGTATGCCTGATATTTGGGTGTCTGTTGACCTGTCTTACCGTGTGCCCAGGCGTCGTGTGCGTAACCCCATGAACACAGATCTAATGAGTTTCCCGAAAGAAGCAGCATTAACAGGCTCTAGTTTCTGCTCCTGACAGTGCAGCAGATAGTGGCAGTAGAGGGTGGAACGTGGCAGACTCACTCCTTCAGCTGTCTCATAGTTGTCCAGCAACCACTGTACCTGACACGCAGGCAATAAAAAAAAAAAAGGGAAAATAGCTGGTGCAGTTAGCAAAGCCAGTAGATACACAGGAAAACACACCAACATATTTGAACACAAAAATAACGCACTTATTTGGAAACATGTTACCCACATTTTTCCACTCAATATACAGTACTTGCACACACATTTTTCTAATCAATAAATTATACAAACACAAACAAATCCACACGTTGACCATGTGGGAATGAAAACACAAATTTGTTTGTTTGCGTGCCGTGGCATACAACTTTGGTATGCAATGAATTAATGACCTGGAATACTGATGGGATGTTTGCCAAACATAGGTCGGTTACCATTATCATATGGGGTTCAATATGATGAATTTGGGATGAACAATATAGTGTTGGGGCATTTCAGGCAAATTAAAATGCCCCTTGTCACATGCACTGTAATGATATGAAAATGATGAGGTCATGGTTTTGCTTTCTTTGAAGAGGAAATCACAGTTAAAAATGCTGCATGCTACAACAAGATTAATTGTGATCAATATTAAAAGTATTATATCACCCACAGCTAACATATACCTAATACAAATAACAGCCAAATACAAATCTCCACATTTTTAATTGTGCTTTCCACTGGACAAAACTATGACATCATCAGTGTGCGCCACTAAAGGGTTGTGTGGATGAGAACAAAATGAGAAGAAATTCCTGCGCTTGGCGCCTCTGCATACCTTCTTGTCTGCCGACGGCACGCTACTCTCCTCGCCCTCTGTAATACTCACAGTGGCTGGGGAGGCGCGGGCAGTGTGTGAGTAGTTCTGACTGTTTCCAGCTGTCCCTCCACTGCTGCTGCCCAGCATGTAACCCCCCTGGATCACATAGCTGCCTGCTGCACCACCATTGGTGCCTGCCCCTTCCCCTGCCCCATTGGTGGTGCCACCTGTGGTCACCACTGTGGCCCCTCCCCCTGCTGCACTTGTGGGCTGGGCCACAAACATGGACACACCCCCTGCTGTGCCAGCAGTCACGGAGACAGTTAGAGGAGTACCAGCGGTGGAGGCCTGCGAGACTGAGGTTGGCTGACCTTCATAATACTGGGCAGCCGTGGTCTGGGTGTACAGGGGTGTGTCAGTGTAAGGGAAGGCGCTGGAACGACTGGATAAAAGACATAAAAATACATGTTAGAAACTGTTAAAAAATGAATCTGTAAAAAGGATTAGGATTGTTAGGTGATGGACACTGTTTTATTCTAACATAGTGCTGGTGGTATAGTTGGTGTCTCCTCCTTCCACATACTGCACTTGATTGGTGTACACATGTTGCACTGGCACTGGCGTGAGCTGCTGCTGGACCTAAGGGGTGGACACACATACACACACACACACAAACATCCAATAAATCCTTGCCCTGCCTATCAGCTGTATCATCGCCTGAGTTTTTTTAACATCTTTCATGTATAGATTATTTTGCAGTTATACAGTAACTTATTCTTAGCTATAGACAGTTTCTCTGTTTTCTTCACTCTATAGCAGCAATCTCCCTTCTGTCCCTGACCTACTTGGAAAGTGGAAGTTGTAGCCTGCAGTGGTGGCTGATCAAGACGTGAGCTTGTGTCTGCAGGGTCGGCTCCTATCTCTTTCTCCGAATGTACAGAGAGCAAGTAGAGTGATCGGTAATGCTGAAGGAGGTCCAAGGGGAGGTAGAGGGGTTTTCCTCGTATGTCTGCTGATGGCCAGGCCTGGCACTCTGGCAGTTCTAGCTCATGATGTAGCTGCCATTCTCCTAGATTCTTATCCCTGACTAACGCTGTCTCCTCGGTGCTAGAGAGGAGCTGGAAGCCGGCAGAGGTTCATCCACAGATGTGATTAGCTGACTAATACTAAGCCAAAATGTGAGGAAATTGTAAAGTTTTGGATGTCACATGTGATGCCCTTTTGCGATGGAAGCTGTGATGACCTGTGTGTTTGTTTGTATTCCACAAATGCATGGTGGCCAGTGATGGCACAACTGTTGTCACAGTGTTGTTGTCAGACATCATATTTGACCTCCAATGATGAACTGTGTTGCTCTTTGTTACTGTGTGTTTGACTTACCTCCGGGCTAATATGAACAGACTGTAGACTGGTGACACTGAGCTGTGTGCCTGGCTCAGTCTTGGCTATCTGAGAGGTGGCCTGCACCACGGACCTCTGCTGACATAAAGATACTATATAGTTTTAAGAGTCAAGGAAAAATTAATTTCATGTTGTGTTTGTGCGTGTGTACATAATTTACCTGTTGAGCCACCTGTACCTGCTGAACAACCTGCGTGGGAACTCCTGTCTGCACCACAGCTGGAGGAGGGCTGGAGTCCGACACACTGTCACTTGAGTGAAGGGAACCCTCTGAGGGACAAAGAGGGGAATGTAAATACATTCACAAGCTGGTGACATTATTTCACTTTAATGAAATTGTTGATATGCTGTCATTTTGTAAATTTACCACTCGTCCATTCCACCATACAGGCAAAGTCTCAAATTTATCATAGTTACAGAAACTAAATAAGGAATGGTGATGCGGGGCAACTAGATTAATGTGTGTATTTGAACTTGTGAAAGTATATCTTCGTTCTGTACAATCACAATCCATAAAACGTTTAACCATCTTAATGGGCTGTCCTTAAAAACATAACATGATAAAGACACACAAATAAATGGGTTTGTATGAAACAATTTTTTTAAACATAATGTAACACTTTAAGCAACTCAGATTTTATGAGGAGTAACCACTCAAATATGGATTGACTGAGTAAAGCACCACTTCTGTGCATGTGTAATTGCAAAGCCCTAAACTAGCCAGATCTGCATTAATATGTGATGTTTATGTTTAGCCCTTACCTGTGACTGTGACAACAATGTACTGAGGAGTGCTTTGAGCATTTCCAGACTGTGTGGGGGAGCCCTGGATCTCTGCAGTCACATACTGCGTCTGGGCTGGCTGGGTCTGTGCTGTGGACTGGGCTTGACTACCAGCTGCAGGCTTCTGAGTGATGATGGAAGTGGCTTGATCAGTGGGAGTAGTTTGTCCTGTGGGTGTTGTGACAGCGGGAGTGGCAACAGTAGTCTGAATCTCAGCCAGAAACTGAGTGGCAGTTGGAGGAGTGGCGCTGGCGTCAGGTTGCCCCGGTGTGACAGTAACACCAGACCCTTGGGGTTGAACTGCTGGTTGGATCTCACCCACGTAGCCTGAGGTGGCCATTACAAGAGCTGGGAGTCACCCTAAGAAACAGAAATAAGTGACTAGTTAGGCATTTCTAACAACTACTAGGAACATTCTGAAAGTCAACCTAAGACCAAGTTCTAGTTTATCGTCACAAATACAGGGAAATGTTTGTGCCCCAGCTCTCTCATTCTTCGTGTACATAAATACAGACCATCCACACTATAACGTTTAAAGCCCACAACAACCCTCCCCCACCACAAAAATAGTAATAACTTGCAACCCACATAACCACATACCCTGTGCACTCACACGAAAAACTGCATGCATAGTATATACAAAATGTGACCACTGTACGTGGGAGATCGCCATCTATTCAGCAACCTGACTGCATGTGGATAAAAACTGTTACTGAGACGGGTGGTGTGAGATTTGATGCGCAGAGAAATTAATGCTGGAACCGTTTTGTTTCCAGGTTCTACTTGGTTAGACTAATTTGATCTTGTAAGCCACAGTATAATATTTCGGATAGAGAAAATGCAGGGGCTAGAGATCTAATAAGACCTTTGGTAGTTCGGAGGGATCTTATAATTCCCCATTTTGAAGGATGCAATGCATCACAGCTTCTAGTTAAATATTACCCTGAAAACGTAACGAGCAGTGTAATTCACTCATATTTTGGAGGAGGAACTTGTAAAATGACACTTTGACATGAGGGAAGTGATGCTTGTTGTATGTTGTGTTAAAACTGTAAGTGAAAATATCAGATGCTGGCCTCATCACGCCCCACCCCCCCGTTTTTTAATCTGTGGTCAACAGTTCATATCCTAGAGACATTAGGAATATTTCTACACTCATTTGTTGCCTGGGTGCAAGTGAATTAGTACGACGAAAGTGCTACTGTGGCTGACCCGTTGGTGGCGCAGCTAATATGGCGATGTGAGGGAGGAGCATTGACGGGAACAAGTATTTCGGTGTCTCTCATTACCTGAAACGTGATCACACATCCTGCGGCCATTCGCGCGTGCGTGTGTGCGTGTGTGTGCGTACTGTTAACGGCTGCACGCGAGCAGGGGAGATCCCGCACCACTTTGCTTCAACATTACAACGCAATGCCGCTGTTGCGCTTTACGTCACACACGATTACGTGAACACCTTGGCGTTAATTTCTGACATGTTTTAATACAACGTCCTAAACGCAAACGTATCCACTCCGTGCCCGTGTTCGCCTTTGGCCGACAGGGGACCAGAGGGAAGGGTTTATCACGGCCAACGCTGCCACATCTGTGCTCTCGACACCAAACGACGGCCCTTAATCCTTACGCTCGTGGTGGAGTTGCGACAAGAAAACCCCGAATCCAAATCTCGCGAGTTGCTCACGTGACGAGCCGGCTGCACGAACACGTTTGACGCGGACGCGGACCTGCTCGGAGCACCTGCAAAACGCCCTCCGTCGCCACGCCCATCGGATGCTAAATGTCCGCCACCTGCAACCAGCTGCTTCAACTTTCCGTTATCGACAGAGCGATATTTCAGTTGCCCGCGATTCCAACTCTGCCCCAACAGCAAAACCCAACAATGTCTTACGCCGCCACGTAGTGCACGTCAATTGTCGTAAAAAAAAAAAAAAAAGGCCGAGGGAGCGAGCGAGCACACGCCTGTCGTGACAGCACCGATGCTAGGTATCTAGCAAGGTAACGCGGGCAGCTAAGCTAACTGGTCTCTACAACAACCGCCATTTTGTACCTTTTGCGTTTGACATCGCCATAACAACGGCCTGCCTGAGTGTGCATCCGTGGCTGCGGCGTCACGGCAGGCACAATTCAGGGCCACTGGAATGAGTTGCAGACACAAACTGCCCCGTTCACGGAACGGACTCGACTGATTATCAGTACGGTGGCTAGCCTGCAGGCTAACCCCCAGCTAACGGTGGAAGGCACTTGCCTGTTATGGCTACTGAAACAACAAGGGGAGAGAGAAAGAAAAAAAGCAATAGCACAATTCAGCTTAAGCATAATTGGACATAAAATATGTCCTATGTGTTAAGAGCTTCACCTCTGGTTCCACGTGTGTATTTCCCACCGGTAAAATATCTTCTTATATTTTATGGCGGATTCTGTTGTTGTTGTTGATTCTCGTTGCTGGGCTCTTGTCGCCAGGGCTACCGTGGCTATGGCGCTTCGTCCTCACCAGGGCAACTGTTGCTACCCACCCGCTCCCCTTGCCTCCCCCTTCTCTGCCCTGATTGGCTGTGACCTGCCAAATTGTCTTAAAGTCACAGGAACCGCACGTTTTAACTACAAAGCCGTCCACGCCCATTTGTGGAACGTCCCTGTCCATCATAGATAGGATTTTTTTTTTTTTTACAAATGAGGCGGATTCTATGCCAGTGAAAGTAACTGGTTCCTCTCAGTGCTTGTCAAAATTCTGCAGTTAGTGATTTGAGGTGTCATAGTGTAGCCATCTAAAATTTAAAGCCATTACAATTACTACATGTACTACCCATTTGTCTTTGGTGATGATAAATATGTCTACGTACATTAAAACCAAGCTCATTCAGTGAATGGCCTCAGGGTCTAGTAGTTTGATTTATCTGACAAATTCTATTGATAGTTTGTGTTCAACTAAGTCTTCTTGCTTTATACTGCTGATTTATTTCACACACAGGTATCACACGCACACTTACTTCATCTCACCTCAGCAAAGAAGCCAATTTCCTCTTGTTTCTGACTTGTGCTTGTCAAGACTTTTGTACAACATTATAGGATTAAATTCTATATTACATATATTACATCTGATTACATGTGTTTCTGTGCTATGAAAAGTGTGAAGAGCCCATTTATCAGTTACCGCTAGCTCTGCATAGCCAATTGGCAATTTTATTACCCAGGTCACTTTTTATAGTTATTCTGCCGTCATACAACAGAACATAGAAATTACAACGCCTTCTGAAACACAAAAGTAGGTCCAATTAGTAAATGATTTCAAAAATACCTGTTAAAACAAATTATACAGTATGTAGGACCAAATTACATAAACTGATCTAGTGTGCACTGTGGATACACCGCATATTTATAGAACATATGGGCCATTGCATTTTCATGTTGCTCCCGTGACCTCCACAGGTCACTTCTGTTACAGTGTGTTAATGAATGTCAGGGTGGACACACTTCTAAAATGCCATTTTGTTTGCTTGTTATCGTCAGATTAATTACAAATTCATCATCCCCATTGTAATTTTCTAAACGAGCGACCTTTGACTATGTGGATACACAGATAAAAATGTGTTTTAGTTTTTCCTGACTCATAATATGACTTCTATGTTATCTGACTTTGAAAATGTCACGGGTCCTGTCTCAGTCCTCCCAGTTGACCTTTTGGCAAAAAGATGGCAGAATAAGCAGTTTTCAAGAGAAAGGGATAATGATACATATGGTTATATACAGGGTCTTGTGTGGATTAAAAATGAAGTGAATTGAAACTGATGTAAACAATTGTGATGTTAGTCACAATTGCCTATATATATATATCCCTGTAGTGGTGTCAGCAAGTGTTAAATATTATCTGGGGAATGTAGGGCAACATGCATAAATAGTCCTGAAAGGTTCATTTCAGGTGTTTAGGCAATGTCAGTTCACCATGTTTTTATCATTTTTATTTTTGAAAGGAATGACCTTTACAATGCCCCTCCTCTTTTAGGACTTACAATGTTGCGTATCCCTATGGTGTATTCACTGGTGTCAGCTGACAGCTTGAAGATTCATTTTTCATTTTTCATTTTATATGCTTTGATTTGTTTGGCCAATTCATTTGGCTTGTAGAATATCCATGCATTTTTTTAAAACAAGCTATGGTATCAGTAGGGGACAAGAAACCATGATAACTAATGATTGAGCTAATAATGCCACTATATAAAAAGGAAATTGGCACACACGGTTGGAAAAAAAGAGTTGTAATTTGCCAGTATGCTGTAAAAGTTTATTATGTCACATAGTCTCATACTGTTTGCCTTTGCTTGACATTATGAATGTCAATTTGCTCCTCGTGTTCACGTTCACTACATGAACTGAAATAATTATGGAATGTTTTACATATTTAATGTAAGTGGGATCTGATGAAGTCATAATATTGAGGGACATTAAAGGTGATAAAGGTGCTTCTCATGCTGAAACACAATGAGATCATCGAGGCCTCTGGCATATTCGTTAATTATGCCACCTTTGATCTTCTTTTTGTCTCCATAAAGGTCTCTGACTGTATCTCTCTTTCAAATCTGTTCTTCTCTCAGAGGCCTGCCTGCGCAGTCTCCTTTGCAGGGCTCCAAACCCCTTTATAAACCATGCCTGGGTCACCTGGAAAGTCATAGCTCTTGCAAAGAGAGACAGAAAGCATTGCACAAAGCAAAGAATATCCTGTAATTTTAAGCACCTCTATTTTGCACTATTTCCTTGGGTACAATGTGGAAAGCTGTGGTTCTGGCTGTGTGTCTGCTGGTGGCTGAGGTTCAGCCCATAGAGGACCCAGTATATGGGGTGAAGCTATGTGGCCGTGAGTTCATCAGGGCAGTCATCTTCACTTGCGGAGGCTCACGATGGAGACGGTCACTCAGGAGTACAGGTGAGAGGCTGAAGGCGCCACATCTACTGACCTTGTGATGTCTCTTATCTACATTCACTGTTATTTTATTATACTGAAAATGTAGGAAATCTTCAGAAAATGGATTCATATGGATTTTGAACTGTGTGTCTTAATTGATCAGAAACTTCTCCAGCTGTCGCATTAACTGCCATGTTAACATTAGTTACACATTAAAGGCATGAAAGGCATTACAGAACTGATGTCACACATCTGTCTGTGTCTCTGTCTGTGATTCACACACAGACACACACAGTAACGGACAAGCTCTGGGGCGGGGCCTAGGCTCACGCGGGCCACTTCAGGCCCGGTTAAAATTTCCGTGGATTTTCCTAGTTATATTATACTGACTAAAATGTTATTGATGTTGTATGAGATCAGATTTTTCCCCCCATTTTCTAATGTTATGATAATTTGTGACAGATTGTGTATCCATGATGAAGTTCCTGACTTTACCTCCTTTTGCTCATTTGTGATCATGTGCAATTGTGCAGAAAAGCAAGTGCCAATGATAACATCAATGGAAGGAGAAGAAACTCATATGCTATTTTAAGCGCAGATTGGCAGAGAATACTACTAATTACATTTTGATTGATTGTTCATATGGTTTGGTATAGTAGGTTTAGTCAGTGTTTACAGTATGAAAAATCTATGCTGGAATCAGAGAGCTGTAATTCTTCTTTATTGTGTCATTGTATATATATTATATTATAATTGTATGTATTATATATGTTATAATATGTACAATAAATAGGCCAATGTTTTCTTTGACCCTTTGACCATTAAATAACTTAATTTTATGCTTGTAAACCATGTAAATTGGTCATTTCCCCCAGAGATGTCCCTGGGACTTCTGACACTCACTCCCTCAATCAGGCCATCTTCAGCAAGTCATTTAATGACAATATACACAACGGACAGGGTCAAACTATGATTTAATCTCTGGATGCAAGTGAAAAACATGGGCATATTCTCTAATGCTTCATTCGCCCATTTTACTGCAGCAGATGTTTCAGAGGACCCATTCAGCTCCCGCCAGGAGGAGTCCTCAGAGGGCTTGAGTCGCAACTCCGGGGTGGAAAGTCTGCTCCAAAGGAACAGAGATTCACGCTTTCCACCCACAGACAACCAGGAGGGAATGTTCAGCAGGCCAGCTCGCTCTTTCATCACTGAGGAGATCCTAGAAGCCCTTCGCAAGGCTGACCGCAAGGGCCGGGACGTGGTGGTAGGCTTGTCCAACGCCTGCTGCAAGTGGGGCTGCAGCAAGAGTGAGATCAGCTCCCTTTGCTGAGTGTCGACCGTCACCATCTGAGTGAATACACACATATATTGTATACATAAGTACACAAACAGACACACACACCTTCTTTTTCCATTTTCTGTGAATCTTAAGTCATTTTTAGTATCTATGATGTGTATGGAAAGGGCTGCCATGTGTTCAAAATGTTTATAGATAATTCATTTTAAAAACCTTTATTCTAGGCTTTTTAATGAATAGCCTTAATCATTCAGTCTTGAACCAAGATGTTTTGTCCTTCCCAGTCACTACCAAACACATTGTAATAAACTTTTTTTTTGCATTGCCAGCTGAATTGTGTGCCTGAGAATAAAAGGGAATAAAAATGCTTTGTTAAAAGCATTTGACAACAACTATGTCTAAGTCACTAATGTATAATCATGTTTGTAAATTATAAGTAGATTGTTGGTATTTTGCATTCGTTTCACACAGAGAGCTAAACGGGCTAAAAGTTCAGACCCATAATACAAAAGAATTTGTAAAACGAACCATATCACTGCCTTTTTAAGTACAAGTTGAAATCTTGTCTTTCGTAAATTGCCCAGCCTTAAAAATAGTGTCACCTCAGCTACAATATACCTGTCCTGGCATATTTTGCATTTAATGCATCCCCATACAGCCATAAAAACATACTTTGAAACAGTGCCATTTTAAGTGATGGAAAAAATATTCAGACCCTTTAAGGAAAAGTGCCAACACATGAAATAAAAGTCTCACATTTAAAAGTGGGTAAAAGCAC
>JAVQJV010101105.1:0-17437 GCA_036024995.1 Gadopsis bispinosus | reverse complement strand
TTTTTTTAATGTAACCTTTCTATTGTATGTATTTTTTGAATACTGAGATTGAATTTTTAGGAATCCAAACAACAACTATTAGAATTATTGTGTTTTGTAAACTAAAAGTAGAAATGACTAATGTGTCAAACTAGCAGTGAGGCTAGTTCACGTTAGGCGAAAACATGGCCGGTGAGAGAACCAAGTACTTTAATTTATATTTAATTTATATTTTATATTTTGAAGGTCGACATAAACTAAATTGCATGCTGAGATAATGATAATCAGTTGTGTGCTAATAGTGGAAACACGTGTTTGCTTACAGCAGGCCAAATATCAGAAAGGGGAAGACAGACCAGGGATTCCCACTTTCTTTGCAGGAGTTTTGAGTTGTCATGTACATTTTATGGGTTTACTACATATGGTGACTGTGTAAGCTGATTGTCCAGTAGCTGCTTTAAATTAAATTAAATTGTATCCGAACACAGGAAGGTGAATAAAGCAGGCGAAACCCATGAAAATGTTTCCTTGGGATACAGATCGCTTCTCTCTGCACCTGCTTTATATAATATGAGTTGAATTGCACACAGTTTCCTTGTATAAATAAAATAAAATTGTAATAAACAAATAATTTCAAGTTGAAGTTTTTTATTGAAAAAAATGACAAAAGAAACACAACATATGACTTAATATTTATTGACGAGTACACTGATGGCAACAGAGCTAAGAAGACTAGTATGTTTTAGAATATACACATTTTGGCTTCTTATTGCTGAGTTTCAGATGAAACTAGAAAGTATTTCTCATTTTTCCTTCACATGTTGACGGTTACATTTCCTATGGCGTTTTTTGAATTACATGTAGGTCAACTGTTGTATAAGAGCTTCTGAGGAAGTAGAGATAAACTCAGAGTTTGCAACATATACTGTACTTTTCAGTTGTGTGTTGGGCTCCAGATGCACTTGAAATGTAACATGGTTGTTTGTGTGAAATACATTGAACGCCACATGTCATATACACTCTGTCACACCTTCTTGTCTCTGTCCTGCTCCCTCCCGCCTGCCGCCTTGTTCACCCCACCGTCCACCAAAACTCCCAGCAGGTCCCCTTCAGCCAATGAGATTCCTGAATCATTGGGTGAGTTTTGCTGATTGGTTTCTTGCTGCGATGACGCTGAAGTGGAAACTGTGTTCATGTTATTGCTCAGCCCGCCATTGGTGCCCCCGTTGCTTGCCCTCACGTTGGCGCTTAAATTCCCATGGTTACTAAAATTATTGTGACTTGTACCATTGCAGAGACTTCCTGTTGTGCCTGCGCTGTTGGTGCTTGTTGCATTAATGCTGCCAGAGCTGCTGGTGGGATTACTGGGATTTGCTGCTGCTGTGCGAGAGGGAGGAGTGAACGAGAACACCCTTTCTCCTCCGCTTCCTGCTGCCCGAGCACTTTGGGGTCCAGGCTGGGTGTCAGATGAAGGGAGGGGGTCCAGATTAAGGCGGGGAGGTGGAGGGCGGCGAGACAGAAGGCCATGTCCAGGTCTGAGTTTAGATATTGGGCAGAGTTCAGGTGGAGGGTCGGGGAAGGAGAAGGTAGGGGCAAATGGAACCTCGCCATCCTCACTCAGCCAGGGGAAAGCAGAGGATGGCGGTGGGGGGAAGTGGTTGGGGGTGTCGGGAGGCAGCACCTGTGAGCCCACCATCGGAGGAGCGAGGGAGCTGCAGCTGCAGTCCCACTCGTTCTGAGTTCGCCGGGCAGGTCGAGGGCGGGGCACCGCAGGGGGCACGCAGTGGATGGGTGTTTGTGGGCAGCTATAGAAACCTGGCCTCTCATACAAGGGCATGGTGGAGAAGGCATAGTCCGGATCTCGCTCTTGGTTCAATGGCTGGCGGGCTTGACTCGGAGTTGATGGGGTCTCTGGGTGCAGGTAAAGGGGGAAGCGACTTAGTGGAGCTCCAGGGCGGCGCCGCAGCAGAGAGACCCGAGTGGAGCGAGGAAAGTTAGGGGAGTGGACACCGAGAAGACGACCCAGCCCTCCAATCAGCGGGGTGGAGTAGGTGGCTTCCTCATGTTCTTTAATTTGCTCCAGGTTGGACTGAAACTCCATCTCCTCCTTGGGAACACTAGATTAAAATAGATGGTTACGTGATGGTTAGCTAGAGTATTTAAGAACTCTCTGCCAGAACATTAAAACATTACTGAACCTGATATCCAGGGCTGAGCCCATGAAGGAGGGTTTGCGGTGTTCAGCACTGGCAGCAGTGTAGGGAGGCTGAGGTTCAGACTCATTCCAGTACATATCCCTCTCAACCAGCGGCAGGCTGTCGTACATCTCATCAACAGACAACAAGGACACCTAGGAGACAACAGAAACCACAGCAAGTAAAACAGGAGAGCCTCTGTCTACCGTTCACGAAAAAGTGGCAAAATAGTTTGAATCCAAACCTGTAAGTTGCGATCAACGAGCCAGTTGGTTTCAAAGTCATCATCATCTTCACCAAAAGGATTTATGAGTTGCTCAGCCACCTGAGACCAGGAGCAGAAAACATACAGCTCAGAAAAGGACACATGGAATGGTGTTATTCTGCAACACTGATCAGCATCAGTGTTGAATGTGTTCCTCACCTTCAGCCAACCGACATAGAAGAAAAACTGCAACAGGGTGAAAACAGGCAGGTAGAAGTCCAGGTCGTGACCAGGGTAACCCTGAGCTGGATCCAAGAACTGACGACCAATCAGACAGGCCAGGAAGAAGCTGTAGACTGCCACTGTCACCACCTAGATAAAAGAGATTAGTCTGGAAGTGTTTCATGACCGCCTCTGAGAAAAACGTCTCAGTAAATTGTTTGCATGGCTGATTTCATCGTGTTTTGCTAGGTCAGACTGCAAATTTAGATCAACCTGAGCTAATCATCTCAGGTGCATGATGATTATTATCACACAAAATCACAGTCTTTATACCCTACCAGCAGCCTAATATCAGCTCAGCATCATTTTCAGTATTATTTCTTTCTTTGACACCTAATAATTGCACATCTATTACTAAATAAAGATCTACTTTCTACCACCAAGGCATCTACCATATATTCTAGTTACAGCACAGTATATCAACAAAACCTGCGTATAGACAAGAGGCAGGCTGATCCAGTCATAGCCGTACAGCTTCATACACTTTGCCCGTAAACTATTCAACTCCTGAACAGAGAGAAAACAAAAAGCAGGACAGGCAAAAAACAATTTTTATAAAAAAAATGTTTCAGAACTAAAATTTGCCACAACATGAGAGATGTTAAGGCTCTTTATTTTTTACACATGAAGACCTACAGAGAGTATGGCTGTGAGTGCCACATCATTGTTGATGCGACCCTCAGTCCGAGCCCTCAGAGCCAGGCTGACGAACCACATGCAGGGAACCCAGAACTTGTTGTGAGGAGAGGGCAAGTCCTCCAGGTGCCTCAGCTCCTCTGACGTCAGCAAACCTGAGAGGTACAAACACAGGAAATGAAGGCAGTCAAAATGATGCAAAGAGAGACCGCTGTGAAGTTAGTTTTGAGTTGGATCCAGCGGCATCTTTCACACAATTTCACCTAGTGTTGGCAGCAGAAGGACGGTCAGCTCACCTCCCAACCCTGCTACTAGTGACCATTTAGGGACCATCAATAAATTACTGTTTGATTGATACAAGACTGACAATGTATTTCAATGTTTTCATGCCCATAGTGAGAATTATGATTTAAAATCATATTAAATTGGTCTTGTAGTGTACTTATTTTTATTGCTGATGCGTATTCCATTTATTTTAAATGAATACTCCATAATAAAATAAAATGCAGAAATTATAACTGCACTGGACAAATAGGTCACACCTCTTTATATGCAGTTTTAGTGCTTCTTCTGTTTTATATTAATATTTCTATGGAGAGTTCACATTTTCTTTTCAATAGCTTCCATGACATGTGACCCAGTGACTCCAAAGTCAATGCCAGAAATTATTACTACACTGGACAAATAGTAGTTTTATTTATTTCTTCTTCATAATTCTCTTGACAATAAACAAACATACAGTATTAGGCCTACATTGTAATAATTTCCGGTATTGATTTGGAGTCACTGGGTCACATGACATGGAAACTATTTATAAAATGCTATTATTTATATGATTTATTTCCTCTTCATAATTCTCCCGACAGTAAACAAACATGTTACATAAATACACATTAGAATCACAATAAATGTGCTACATGAGACCGATTTAGTAGGATTTGTCATCATAATTTTCCTTAATGTGAACAAGCCAACATGAAAACATAGAAAACACATTGGTTTTGTGTCAATCAAACAGTAATTTATTATAATTATAATTATAATTCACCACGGTCAAAGAGGGAAAGCACTGAATATGCTTGTTGAGTCTGAACCTGTGCCGTCCTTGGACGCGGTTGTGCTGTACGGGATAAGAGGGGCAGAGCCAACAACAGTGACTTTTGCTGGTTTCGGCACCACGTCGTACCTGCCTGCACCAGATGTTCCATTGTGGGAAACCTCTTGTAGACGGCTGTGCTGACAGAGCGGTAGATGAGCACGCCGGAGAGGTTGGCATATCGCATCAGGGTTCGTCGGGTCAGCCTGGAGGCCTCATCAGCTCCACGAACATGACCACCCACTAACGCTGCCAAGCGGTCCGGCCAGGGGACGTTCTCATACTGGCCCCACCAACGGGACACGACCAAGGTGACATAGAAACCTGGCATACAATGAACAAGCAAAGAATTACATGCCAACCTCCTGTGGTGGTTTCCAGGGAAACGGTCTTAGACTGAGATTTTGATTTATGCATCTACTGCCAGGGTTTGGATTAGCCTGGAAATCTAAAAATAGTAAAACAACCAACTCACCCAGCACAAACGACACCGGGATGAGCTCCGCATAGCGGTCACAGTATATGGACAGCTTCTCAAACAGCCTCTTCTGGTCATCATTTAACACAAACCTGGAGGAGGAAACATCTATTGAGACCATTACAACTGAAACACAGAGATTCTTGTTATAACATAAGTCGGTCTGTTGTTATCACAAGAAACCTCCATATGTTGTTAAAATGAGAAAGAGGTCCTGTCTCGTTAAAATGGAATCATTTGTTGTGTTGTAATAATGACACACGTCATTTTAATATGAAAAATATCTTGTTAGAATTTAGTTAGAACAACAAAAGCAAATATTTCTCTTGTGGTGGCAGCAATACACTGGTGTAAGAAGGTACACTAAACCCGGGGCTCACCAACCTGTTCTTGTGAAGGACCCCTAAATAAATACAAAACCTTGTACTGACCCACATTTGAGAATTTGTGTCGAGTAAGAATCTTCATCATACGTGTAGATGACGGCAATTGGGGTATTGAAACCATGATGTAAACAGCTGTCCTGATGCTATACACTTTTTTGGATAAAAATTAATGTTACATTTTACAATCTCTAAACTATGAATCCCTAAACTGAAAGCCCCATCAAAGACCTCAAGTGGTCTCCAGATTCCAGCTCTAAAACAGCCAATGTTTGTTGAGTGAAAAATTCTGTTAAATAATGTTACTATTAGATCTGATAATATAGTATATATGGTTGTGACAAGTGATCCTTAACAAAAATGTTTAAGGAAATAATAAATATGTATCCTTTTTTAATTTAAAGTATCTGTATCAGCCTCAAAAATCCAGTATGGGTCACTCCCTGACTGGAGGATATGAAAAGATCACTAATGGAGTTCACAGTGTTTTCTCAAAGACCTATACCTATAAACAATACTGAAGAAGTAGTAGAGGAAAGTGAAGATGATGAGCTCTCTGTAGAGCAGTTTATAGATGCTGCCCTTCCAACGCAGAAGCAGGTGAAAGAAGGTCCCCAGACCTGCATCAGCAACCCTGCGAGAGTACGTTACTGTCATTGCTGCTGCTCGCTGGCCGACTTGCAAGCTGGCTGTGGCATGATATGAAGGAAACCAGCGTGATGTTGTTCTCTGTGCTTCGTCTGAGTTCAACGCCAGCAATCAACCTGGTCACATATCTAAAATGATAAAGTTAAACAAAACAACAGGGTTATTTTAACAGGGAAGCTAGTTCATATACTACCTGCACTACATTTCATATATTTGGGTTCATACACCCTGCTGAGATGCAGAGTAGAGTTTTCATAATCCCAAACTACATCAACTGAAACTCATTTTCCATTTTTTCCGCACTTCAAACAATCATTTAAAATACATTTCCTAATTTTATACCCACCACTACACCTGAAGAGATGCCTGTAGGGCTATAAACACAGTATGTGAGGGTCCCACAAGGCTGCGTAGTTGTGGTACCTACCACACAATATGAAAATGTCTGACCATTGAACTCACCGTGGCTCGAGATGTGTGGCGGCAGCGTCCGTGGAGAATGTTGGAGAAAGGGAAGCAGGGAAGAAAAGGAGAGCAAAGGGACTCCTACACCTCCGGTCACTTGATGTGTTAATCTGTCTCAGCAACAAAGCTGCATTGTGAGGCCGGGTCCTGTTAATCTGAAGCACCCACACTGCCACAAATAGGTTAGCTAGACGTTGTGTGTTCACATTTTGGAAATATGACTCTATGAAACCAATTTCAGCAAGTTATCTAACCATTTACCACGTTTGACAGCCAGTTATCTCTCGATCACAAGCACACACATTTGAACATATTCTCATCTTGATTTCAGTAAACATCAAGAGGGGAAATTGATTATTTTCCGTTTGAGGCATCATTCAGTATTTGCTCATGGAAAAATCTTAATCCGGTGAGACTTTGTGTGCCCCCCCCGCCCCCTGCTGGAAGAAATGTATACAGCTGGACTCTAACTGGTGTTAGTGATTAACCCTTCCTGTCTAACCAGGAGACCTACAGCAGGGCGAAGTGCCGACTGAGTTCAACCCGTTGAACCCTTCAGATTATCAAAGCTCAATGTCAGCAGTTGATACTGATTTCTGATGCACTGGCAACAACTGGGAATCCTTTTTGAACACTTTAGTGAGTATGTTCTGTATTTTGTTGTATCCCTAAGCCATCCTGGAGTGTAAATCTATCATGTGGGTGATACTTGCATGATACTGTTTCTTAACGTAGGTGGAAGTATTGTTTACACTGGATATCTCAAAGAAACAAATTCCTTTAGCAAGACAACCTGCAAAAAAAAGAGCCTGACCAGGGAGGGAAGACGTGCGTAAGTTATAGCTTAAACCCTGTAGAGGTCACGGCTCGTCCACTGACTACTGGAACACTATGACGTTGTTTGGCTAAAATCTTATGGGCTGTTAAGCTGCTGTATTTAACTCTCTTTTCTGTATTTTAGGTGCTCGACAAGCATCAGGATCATCACACACCACTAAAATCATTTAAAAACTGATTGCAACTTCAGTGGAGACGTCCAGTAGTTTCTGATGAGTCTCTGCACTGCCTGAGAGAAACATGGATGCTTTTGAGGGAATTCACAGCGTCCAGATTTCCTCTTCTCCGCCGTCTTCGAAAACAGCAAACCCAGGATATGAAGTCCTCAAAGCAGGCAGGTCCGGAATAGCAGTATATTCCTCCACAGTCTTTTTCGGAACACCGGATATCCTGGGAAAGCCAGCTGTCAGGCACAAGGAAGGCTGTGCTGTTGGACGGTAAGTGTCAAAACCTGAAGCACTGGGGCCGAGAAAGATGAGTTTTGATCTTAACCGTCAACATGATGGTTATTGTTGGTTAAAAAGGTCATATTGAAGGCGTTTCCCAACGTGTAGCGTAAGATCATTTCACTACTAATTAACTCCCTAAAGGTAACCACGATGGCGGTAGATGAAAGAATACCTCAAGTGCGTCACTCTTCACACACAGAAGAGACCGATGTGAGTTAACTTTGCACAATTATCTAAAAACACAAATGTTCTCAGATGTGGTTCTATTGGACACGATGTTCACTAAGCACTCCGTCTGTTAAACTCATGAAAAGGTAACGAGACCCGTGAGTCACTGGTGCGCTGCTCTGTCCCAGCCTCTACCCACTGAAGGGAACAATGTCCCCGTTAGGCTTGCTGATGCTTTCACCTGTGACCTTCACATTCGGTCAGTAGCCCGGTGGACAAGTCAGATACACCATGAGAGTCCATATTTAGTCACTAGCACGTAGCATTATCTCAGGGCATGTTTTGCACGTGAAGTCTTATTCCGCAGCATCAGACAAATGTGGTAAAGAGTGTCCAAAGCGGAGCAGCCTCCTGACACCCCTCAGGCATGTCCTCAGTCTGCAGACCTGCTGCAAGGTCCGACCAGGACCTGTTTTGATCTTAATGTTTGCCTTTATTAGAGAGCACAGTAGAGAGCTCACAGGAAATGAGGAAAAGAGAGATGGGGGGGGAGGGGCTGATATGAAACAAAGGTCCCTGGCCAAGGGTGGATTACTGAAGTAGGGTTGTGTTAGTTTGTGTTGAAACCCTTTGTGTGATCAGTACAGATTGAATGAAACACTCCACCGCTATTTCTTTTCACACTAAAACAAATCCACAGGGCAATGGGAAACATAGAGGCTTAACATGGTCCAGCAGCTCAGTTTTGCCCAGGGGGGGGGGTCAATGTGGCCATGATACTCTGCTGCTTTCACCATTTCTTAAACTGGGTTTAGGTTTAGTGAAGGAGGGTCGGGCTTGACGCTTTTCCTAACTGTTAGAGCCTCACATACACCCACTTGTAGATAAACAGCTGGGCTGGTAAGTAAAAAGAGGCCATGCTGGCTGGACGCTAGCTGGAGCGCGGCGGTGTGTGCTGCGCTGCTCTGCGGGCTCCCGGCAGGACGTGTCGGGCAGGGCGTTGAGGGTTTGATGCGCTGTCATGTGACCGGCGAGAAAGAGGCAGAAACACAGCGGAGACTCTACGGGTTTGTTTTTCTTGCCTGAAAAAAATTGGACAACGGCATGAGAGGAGAAAACAGCGACGGACGAGGCTGGAAAAGTGTAAATTAAGTCGTTTTACGCGTAAACGGAATCGTGTTTTGTTGCCAGCTGTCGGTCGTTACGTCAGCGTCCGCATTCCTCCGCTGACTGTGATTTAAGACGTCCGAGACGAGTTTAACTGGAACTAGCTGACGTTAGCTCGCTCAGTGTAAAGTATTTGTTAATTTAGCAGCAGCAGCAGCAGCAACAACACCTGGAGGGGAGACAGACACACAGACAGGGGACAGAGGTCTGTCTGTTGTCCGGGACACTGGCCGGGTAAGGGCGGACACTCGGGGGGACGAATCCTCCGCATTAAAAAGTTGCTGTTAGCCTTCGACAACTAGCTAGCTAGGTCCTGGGCAACGTAGGCAACCTCGACCCTCTGAGCATGAACTTCACCGCTTTGTGTGAAAACGACGCAGCACCGAATGAACATGTGAAGTTCGGGATTGTTTATAAGGTAGCAGAGGCTCTGAAACCGGTCTGTGGCGACTTCTCTCACTAGCTGCTCGCAGCAGATGTTACATCTCTGCTGCCTGTTGACGAGCAGGTGTTTGTTGAGAACACTGGGAGACACTTTCATGAACTTCATATTGAAACGTCAGCGCTGTTCTTCAGTAAAGCCTAATGTTTCTAATGTTCAAATTGTGTATTTAACACATTTTGCAACCCAATCCTCTGCAAACTCCTTGGCAATAACCCTGATTGTGATTATTGTTGGTAGGATTTATTAGTTTTAGCTATGGGATAGTATTGGATTTTTTTATTTTATTTTGTATGATGATCACATCTATTCATCTATTCTATCATCCAGTCCTACATGGAAATGATGACTTAGTGGTCTCATGCTGCCGTGTACTTATTTGTTAATACTCAACATGACAAACTGCAATATTAAACATAAATGTTTCAATTTAATGTTTTGTACCAGAGTTATGTTAAAAGCTAATCTGCAGCCCCTTTGCAGTTACATTTAAAACAGGAAGCAAACCGGACAGGCACATTGTGGGGTAATCAGTCGTTACCAATTAAATCAAGCGTAATTCCTACACTGTCTTTATAGCAACCCAGACATGAAATCTTTATCTCCCCTCACTAACAACATTGATGACTTTCCTGATTGTATAAAGGCTGGTAGATCTGGATCCACAGACAGAGTCCAGGGTGGAGGGAGGAGGTCAGGCGGCGCCCATGTCAGGCAGAGGCCATGGCGACCTCTCCCGGCTTCGTAGCTCTTCGCTGGAAATCAAAGAAAAAGAAATCCGAGAAAAGGGCTCCGAGATCCTCACGGAACAGCTGGACGCTGCAAAGAGGGTGTCGTAACTTACTTTATGCTGACACACAAAGAATTTTGTGACCTGAAGAAAAAAAAAAAAGAGTTGACAATGCATATGTGCTTCCTTGTTAAATGTGGTTGTGACATTTCTCACCCAGGAACTGAAACTGAAGGACAAGGAGTGCGAGCGTCTGTCGCAGATCAGGAATCAGCTGGAGCAGGAGCTGGAGGAGCTGACTGCCAGTCTGTTTGAGGTAAGCAGTAAGTCTCTGCTCAGGAAACGTGGTGCTGTGAGTCACTGCAAGTCTTCAAATTCACAATATGCATTGCAGTGAGTGTTCACTTGGCAAAACCTTCAGCTGGAATAGTTTAATTTTTAACATATCAGTATTTTATTATTGATGTGTACAATGGATTCAATGACTATATGTAATGTGAAAGGGGGTCGCATCGTAGTGACGAACCCACAGAATTATCAGCGCACTCTTCAGGTCCCCCCAGCTCTACAGAACATGTTACGTTGAGAATATAACGTTGAGAAAATCTTTACTTTGGAGAAGCTGGAACCAGTGAATGAATGATAACTGACTTAATTTTACTTCTTAAAAGTACAATTATTATAAAAGATGAATGTACACAGACATTCACATATATTATATATATATATATATTAATAATATTTAACCACATTATTGGAACATAAAGGAAGATGAAGATGTTCAGACTGTCTAGTAGGATGTGAATAAATTACTGCATTAGTTTGGACAAAAATAGGATTTCAATGATTAATTCATTATACTAATTGGTGCAGATTAAAATTGGGTCAGCCAACAAATTGTATTAGCTATTTTTTGCTCGTAAACTCTGCTCACACGACTCTTGTTTGCTGTTTTTCATCATGAAAGAAGACACTGGTAAACATAGTGCGCATTTAGTAGCTAAAGAGCCAGATTATTCCCTCAATAATTGGTAGAGACTAATTACATTGAGTGCTAATGTTGCTCCGTGACGGCTGGATGTGTAAACTGGAAACGCATTCACCATAACAACTTTGTTACCCTTGTGTTAATGTGTCGATCTTCATCACAACAGGAAGCTCACAAGATGGTGAATGAAGCGAACGTCAAACAAGCGGCAGCGGAGAAACAACTGAAGGAGGCCGAGGGAAAGGTGTGCGAAGTTATTTCTGTTTCTGGACCTTTAAAATCCCTTCATAGCACCTAAACTATTTTTGAATTGCACTCTGATTTGTGTTTAAAATGGGCTGCTATTCAAAGTAGGATATTTTCGATCCATTTGATGTCAACAATAAAGGGACATAAATAGCATTTTCTCCCACCATCAGACCTTTTCTGTACTTTTTGTGTGTCTGGCTCCCAGACCGATGTTCTTCAAGCAGAGGTGACGGCGCTCAAGACTCTGGTGTTGACGTCGACACCTTCTTCACCGAACCGCCAGCTGCATCCACAGCTGCAGTCTTCAGGAGCCAGGGGAGCGCACACACATGTCGGGGGCCACATCCGCAACAAGAGTGCGAGCGGTGCCTTTCCATTTTCACCTGGAAAACCAGAACCTTCCTCAGTTTCCATTCAGCCTGTGGCCAAAGAGGACCGAGAGGTAATCTGAATGAAGTCTGTACGTTTGCGTCTCTTCTCCTTAAAGTATGTTTCTGCAACTTTGCGTTCCTCAGTTTCTACTCGTGGTTCCTGTTTGCAGTCACTCGTATCTCCTTTGCTTTTTCTTCTCTGTCAGTACTAACCTCTCCCAGACTTGTTGTTCTTCCTCCATGTCTCTGGTGTCTCTTCCTCTCTCAGCCTGCTGTTCCTGCTCTGCTCTCTCTGATACTCTGTCTGGTCCCTGGCCAGTCTGTCAGTGTGACCTTTGAACCTTACTGGCAGGAGCTGGGAGAGGGGCTAGGCACTGACTGCAGACAGGTAACTGCATCCCTTCGACCAGGCCTGATAAGTCTTTCAGGTTTAACTGTTGGCAGATGGAGCTTTCTGTGCTTTTATGGGACATTGAGCATGTTTTTCCTGAACCAAAGTATCTCTTAAGGTATTATCGTTCGTCGAGCTCTTCTCCATAAACAGCTCTCTAGTTAAGACTTTATTTTTAAAATCTTTTTAAAATAATTTATTAGAGATTAGCAGTATGTGCACTTACATTTTGTAGTCTTGTTCTACAACTGCACTATTTAAAGTCATGTTTTCTAATTTTCCTCAATTGTGTTAATTTAATTTCTGCATAGAGTGGTGAAGCCTCAAGACATTTTGGACAGTAAAGGCTCTAAATAACTAACATTTTGTCAGCTAATGCTTATACTATAGGTTTATCGATCGATACCAATGATTAAAGATCATTTGGAAAGGCGCTAGGAGTTCCTTCTCTCCTCTTACAAGACGTTTCAGCTGTTAAAGGTCATTAAAATCCATCGTTCTCAAGCTAAAAAGCAAATCTTTACTAGAGTATTGCTATAATGTTATATTAATTGGATTTCTGCTCTCATTAGCCAGTCTCTTTGAAAATGTGATTTTAAAAAAACAAAACAAAAACTTTTGTCACTTGCATGCTTCTGTAATTTAACGGGTTTACGGAGGATGGAGGATGGGGGGGCTGTAGCTGCATGTAGACACATTAGTTGGGCTGTTTAGTAAGTGAGTGGATTAATATGTGGATTGCTTTCTTTTTTTCAGATTGACTCTGTTCTGTATGCAGAGTTTTTGATGTGGAGGGAAAATCCATGTGTAGACCGATCCTCTGCCTTCCTGAGTCGCATCTACAGAGAAGACATCAGACCCTGCCTCTCCTTCACGAGATCTGAGGTCAGAATCTCACTGCTCCTTTTTGTTAACACCTCACCACTGCGTTTGCTATATTTCAGTGGGTGACGTTATGTTAACATTATTGATTACCATTCTCCACAGCTGTCACAGCTGGTACAGAGTGCAGTGGAAAACAACTCTTTGACTATCGAGCCTGTGGCCGTCTCGGCGTTACCGATGGTTAAAGCCTCCGCTGTAGAGTGTGGCGGCCCTAAGTGAGTTATCACGTCTGCATATTAACTATCATCCTGTTCTCTCTTTCACCATTCACTGCTACAAAATAGTCAACACTGAAAATTCACTCTTTGGTTTTGTATTTCTCCCCTCATGATTATGATTTAAAAATTTTTTTCTTCCAGTGGCTTTAGGGCAGCAATAGAGACGTAAGTCCTCTCGGGAACCAATCACCTGTTCAGCCTTTCACTAACACAAATTACTGTAGCATGAAATTAAGTCTGCCTCTCCAGATGTCTGAGAACTTGTAAAGCAAATCTGTAAATTAATGATCCAGATGGGGTTCGGCATGTGTCTGGGTGCATATTAATGAAACTTTGAACTTTTTTCTTTTCTAGTGACTAACTCTCTCATTGTGCACTACTCTTTTGTGTGTTCTCACTTATTTAGTCTGTATTCAAATTTACAATACCTAGGTTTCATTGTTGTTAATACCTGATGAGATGTAACTCCTGTAGAGTGTTTGTAAATAATGACTGTGTATCCACATCTTGTAGCTGTAATTGTCTGACAGCTGATCTTTCTGTTTGTAGAAAATGTGCGTTAAGCAGTATGTCGTGCCTCTGCAGACATCGTATTAAACTTGGCGACAAGGGGAGCTACTATTACATCTCTCCTTCCAGCCGAGCACGGGTAACTGTCACTTTATCTCTGTAATCTTTATTATGTGAACTGCTGTTACAAGTGACCTTGTCCCCATTTTGTCCTTCTAGATCACAGCTGTTTGCAATTTCTTTACTTATATCCGCTACATCCAGCAGGGCCTGGTGAGACACGATGGTAAGTTAACACTAACATGTTGAAAGATGATGTCATTTTTCCTTGTGCGGGTCTCTTTTGTCTCCTTTGCCTCTTGCTTTAATTCAGGAACTGACATGTTGTATGTTTGGTTGTCTCTTTGCTCTTGTCCAGCGGAGCAGATGTTCTGGGAGGTGATGCGTCTCCGTAGAGAGATGACCGTGGCCAAGTTAGGGTTCTATCTCACTGACCAGGGCTAGAGGACCCGACATTCCACTGAAATCCCAGGACCTCATTCATTCAAGATCCTAGTCAGGGTTAAACTGCAGTGACAAACAGGTCTTGGATCTGGATTTGTAGCAGAGGTTGTGCAGCGTGCGTGCGAGGATCAATCAACAAGGGAAGCAGAAAATGTGCCACTATTATGCAACAAGACAAAGTTAAACCAGCACAGCTAGAAAGAAGTAGAATTAAGTGTTACTCCCATTATGTAAAATATATTTTTCCGTTGTACTGCAGACCTCCAGTAATTCTGTTTACTGGTGAAGAGCGTTGTTTCTGCTTCTGAACCTCCCCGGTGGAGTACACACAACGTCTCATGGTAATACAATGGATTCTATGCATCATGTTTCACGCGTTAATCTGTCGAAAAGATGAGCACGAGGCATGATGAGAGCAGTCTAGAGAGTTTAGTTGGTCTCTTACCTCAAGTATTACATACGTATGTAAATATGAAATTCAATAGTTCTATTGTGAGATTGACGATATCCATGTAGTTTCCGCAGAACAATTTGTTTTCTTTATTTTTACATAAATATAATGCTCACTAGTATCTCGTGGTTAGATTCGGTTAATGGCTCAAACACCACAGCCAAGACTTTTGTCTCAGCATGGCCTTAACTTTACTGATGCACTGTTGAACTACCTTGTATGCCTTGTATAAAAGCACAACTGAAACGGCTGCAGCCTCTTGCAAGAATCAGCTTCATGTTATCCCAGCCTGTACTTCATAATCAGATATATTATTAATGAATTAAAATAGTTATGATACCTCCACGCTCAAAATAGTGACAGTTTTACAATGTAGTCAGAAAATGAACAAGCTTTAATACAAGTGATTGCAATATGCACGTCAGTGTGAACATACAGTAAAAGCCATAAATGACTTTGCATGAATGCGTATAGCCATATTATGAAATGTATATTGGTTGTACCTCAAAATATAGATTTATTATTATTAATAGACCATTTTTACAGAAAACCGACTCCTGAAACTAAAAATTAAGAATATTGTGTCAGAAAGTGCAATAACCTCTCCTTAGCCTTCTTTAGGCTTCGAGGTTCCTAAACTCAGTGTACTGATAATTGTCTTCCAGTGTAAACACTCCAATAAAGACGAGGAATTGTAGCCTGACTGTATCACCTTTGTGCTGTGTGTGATTTATAGGTTTTGTTTGGGCAAAATGTGATAGCAGACAAAGGGATCAGCTGGTATGACTTTGATGTCGGGGTTTTGTGGCCTTTTGTAAAGTTTAGACACAAGTTTGGGAACGATGACTCATCACTGTAATTAATTTTAACTCTGTACAACCAGATGACACAGATCTATTTTTCTCAGGGCATGACACTGATTTGGCTTTAGATTACTACCAGGAACTACCTGGTTATCCCGATACAAAACAGCCTGAAACACACACACAGTTGCCTAACAGGTTTGTAAGCAGGAATCAGGCACAAGGATACTGAGACCATATCCTGCTCAGAGGGGCTTTAAGGTATGAAAATCTGTTTTTGCAGCAGACATTCTGATAAGATTTTAGTTTCCGGATTGAAAGGATTTTTGTAATCTTGTTCTGTTTTCATGGCCTCATCATACATATTACCAATTTAATAATAGACTATAATAAATAGTTTAACTTAATCAGTCAGACTGGTCAGTGATATAATGTGTAGTCAAAGGGTAAAACGTGCCATCGTATGAGCAGGTCACCAACAGGAATACTTATCAGTGTAAACATGGATTTGACTTGGTGTGATATTTCTATTATAAATTAAGACAATCCACTACTAAACAGCTAAAAACAGGTCCACAGGTAATCATTTTAAGTTGCAAATGTTTTAACGTTTCCCCTGGCAACATGCGGCATTGACTAACTCTTCTTTCTTGGGGAAATATCTGCAAAAAAGACATTCAGTTATTCATATTTCACTTTAAAACTACTGTTAAATTGATTTCTACCTTGAGTTACTCACCTTCGATAACAGAACATGATCATCAGCAGTATGGCCACACCACTGATCACTACTATCACTGCAGTGACAACAGAGACAGCAGAGAGCGAGGAGGGTTCTGGATCAGTGCACACAAACAAAGGAACATTGAAAGATGCTTATATGTTGTGCATGTTTACATATGTCAACAATGTAAGCAAGGAGTAATATATACAGTACCTTTCAAAACAAAATTTGCTTTACAATAAAATAACCAACCTGAGCAAACAAAGGATCCTGGTATGTTGAGGCACTCCATGTTTTGTGGGCAGATGTTAATCTGTTCTTCACATTCATTAATATCTGCAACAAACAGTCAAAAACACAGAAAATCAATGAGAGGCATTTTGACTGAGCAGTTATTCGTGTTTTAGTATCTCAATACACCCGTGTTGTCTAAACCATGAGAAACATTTTGGGAATATTTGACGAAGCAATTTCAACTCCAGCTTTATTTAGTAGCTGTTCTGGAGCTCTTTATCACATCACACAATCTTCCTGAGCAGATGGGAGTTTTCCCAGGTGTCATGGAAATGTTCACATTCTTTAAGGACCTCATGTTGGCTTTAAAGTTATTTGAGATCATTTTGTTTCCAAGGTCCAGAATGAACTTTATATCACCAGGGTGGACAAGAAGTCCTTAAAGTGTTTGAACAAATACTACAAATCCATGACAACTGGGAGAACTTCATCTTCTGTAGTCAGCAAAACAACCGCCCAACGGACCTTGTTGGGAGGTTGTTTTGCTGACTATAGCTTCAAAAGAATAAACTGAAATCACACATAAATCATATTGTGACACACTGGTCTTTAGAACCGTGATATCTGTTCCAGTCATGTCACCAGGCCCTGGTTTAGGCTTCGTACCTGTCACGCCCGGGCATTGTGCAGGCAGGAAATAGGACCCAAATGCAGACATAGAGTAAGTCCGGTTTATTAACATAAAGCCACAAGGGAATCCAAAAGACAAAACCCCACAATATCAACAGCAACACGGCAGAGATGCTCACGACACTATGACAATGAACCGACAAGAGATGGAGGAAACACAAGCACAGATATACACACCCACTAACGAGAGAACCAGACACAGGTGACCACTGGGAACAGCTGGAAAGGATCAACACCAAAGGGAGACTAACGAGGGCAG
>JAVQJV010101101.1:0-41532 GCA_036024995.1 Gadopsis bispinosus | reverse complement strand
GACCGTGTGGTCCGATCCAACAGAAGAGCTTCTGTAGCTCAAACTGCTGAAACAGTGATGCTGGTTCTGATAGAAAGGAGTCAGAACACACAGAGCAGACCGCTCAGGGTGCCCATGCTGTCTGGATGTTACGGCTGATCGCTGTAGATGAGTTGTGCACTCATGTATGTGGATGGGATGCTATCAGTCTTATAATGCATAATAGGTCCAGCTTGTGAATTAAGTTTCCTCTGAACTGGACTGAAGGATACAACTAGAAGAGATGGACTCAGCTTCCACCTCTGAACAGAAACACGAACAGACACACAGATGAAATGTAACACTGTCACACTCGTGCACACAGCCACTGCATAAATAAACACACACACACACACACACACACACACTCTGAGCCACCCACAGACAATTACAGTATAATTACAGAGCTCATTATTTGTCTCTGCAGGAGGCTCAGATGGTTTTTCTGTTAAAGAAACATTTTTAAATGAGCAGCTGTAGCAGAAGACAGAAAAACATGCAGACTGTTCACCACTGCTCAGAATCAGCTGAACGTACATCAGCAACACCGGCACAAAGTCAAATCCACGAGGGTCGGAGGGTCGCGGCTGCACCTAAATTTGAGATTTAAAGTCAGGCATAAAGACACCTCGTGGAGCTTTTGACCACCAGCAGCGCTATGGAGCGATGCGTTTATGAGCGGGAGGTTTGTTGAGGACACACACACACATGCACACGACCACATACATTCGTGCCTGTGGCTCCACACTGTTTTCGCAGATCTACAGGTGGGGATAACCTGCCAAAAAACACAGATAATTCAAAACAATTTTGCTTAAAGTAAATGCATTCAACACATTTGTTAGGTCTCAAGGGTACAAACACTGTGTTTTGGTGAGAAACACTGAACTGTTTGCACTGTGGAGTTTTCTTGCAAACACTTTTATGACCCTCTTTCCCAAAATGAGCCATATGGAGCCCGTCAGTTATTTGGAGAACTTAGGGTTTATTTTTTCATTTGTGCACTTGAACTGCTATTAATATTTTGTTCTGCGAGTTATTAATTCATACCCTGAAATTAATAAATCCTTTGCGTCATCAGTGTCTGCATGTGTTGCTCTGCAGCTCGCTGATTTAAATGACGCCAGATTTATTACACAAACAGAGCAATTCCCCTGAAATGTGTGTTCTGTGCACGTTGTTACCGTGTTTGCGTTACGTTTATGTGGTTCTTCAGGAGCAGTGGTCTGAGAATCCATCCCAGCTGATTCCTGTGTTTGTCTGATTGTTCAGTGTCCTTGAGAAGCTGCAGGACTCCGACTGTCCTCTCACTTCTCTGCGAAACAGAACAATTTCCTTTGTGTCACTCGCAGGCGGCGTAACTATTTTGACACACACAAATTGAATTTCCAACTTTTGTCTGGCTCCGGGTTTTTCCTCCATCACAGGACTTATTGAAGTGTCACTCTGAGTGGGGCCGCTGCCCTTTTATTTTTCCATTATTCCTGCTGATAAATATTTTGATGCCTGTTTTGTTGCGGCAGCGTTTAAGTGTCACTTGAAAGTCACCGAAAGAGAAGGAAACTCTCAGGGGACCACTTTACACTTTGTTTTATCAACTGTACTCAAAGTCTGACTCAAATCAAACTAATTTCGGCACAGGTGACGCACAGCGTTTGAGAGCAGGCTTCATTACAATCACACGTCTAGTTCATTTGTGAAAATTAGGGTTGTATCATTTATTTTTGAACACTCAAATGAGGTGCATCTTTTCTTTCCTTTTCTTTTGTGTGAAAACCAGCAGCTATCACACCTCATGGTGGCATGGCAGACCTCGGCTCACAGCAAGAAGGTCCGGGGCGTGATTCCAGCTGGGGGACCAGGGGTGCCGGTCCCTGACAGGGCAGGAGCAGCTAGACTTGGTGGACCAGGCTGTCCACGGGGGGCTGGGTGTGTGTGTTGGACGATTGACAAATAAACGACTTTTCTTTCTACTATCTAGCTGCAGTTCTTCTAATACCCACTAGGTGCATTACCGCCACCTTCCGCTCCAGCGGAACAGGCAACAGACAACAGACAGGCAACTTTCGTTCAGCCCAAATTCGTTCAATCTGCTGCTAAAAACTAAATGTCATTTAAATGAACTAAATGAAATAAAACTTGTCTTTACAAGTATACTCTATGATATACTGTATATTTTGTGTGCTTTATGATATATTCTTAAAAAGAGGTGAAAAAGTGAAGAATTTCAAAATAAACGTTTTAGGTATTTTCCAGGAACTTTACTAACTCACCCTCCCCATGTTGTCGGAAACCCCACTGAGTTGTCTCCGATACAGGGACAGTTGGTTGCCTGGTTTGTTGGTTGGTTTGTTGCCAGGTTGGTTGGCTGGCTGGTTGTTCGACTGGCTGGTTTGTTGGTTGTATTGTTGATTGGTTGGCTGACTGGCTGCCTGGCTGGTTATGAACACAGTCACTTTAGAGTTATTGGTGTCTTTACACAGTGTCACCGGCACTAGTTCCTGCACATTTATTACGCCTGGCCGATTCAGATTATGCAACGCGCTTATTCACAACCTCCTCAATCCCAAAATAACATATGCAGTTATTGTTGGTTTTTCCCGTGTCTTGCTGATGCAGCTTGCGATGTTGCTGTCCTGGATCTATCAGTACAGATGAGACTGTTGCTCATCAGTCGCCTCCTGCTGTCATGCAGCATGTCTTCAGACTTTGCTTCATGCTGAGACAGAGCGGCTGAACCCCATAGTCTTGTCCGTATACATACAGCTCAAACACACCTCTTTGTAAATACAACTGCGTCACATGCAGCAGTAAGTCAGAAGAAATCCTCCCCTTGAAGCTCTCGTACTTCCCCTAATCTGCTTTGTTACCCCTGACAACTATCGCCGACTGCAACAGCGGCAGATATCACAACACTGGGGAATTGCGTACTTAGAGGTTGACGATTTTACGGTTTGAAGGATCAAAGTTTGAAAGCTCGGTCTTTTCACTGCCACCTCGCATAAAGGTCATCCAGCTGCTCATTCAGAAACATGTCAGCTAGTTTCATACAGCGACGGCTCCATAATGAAGAGCAGTGCATAAAACTCACATCCTGTCAGACTTCACGCAGGTGGAACGGCAAACTGCTGTAATGTAGATTACACAAAAGGAGACCAGCTGTGGCACAACAATCCCCCGACCAACCAGCTAACTGAACCAGCCGGCAGATCTACCAGCCAAAAAGATTTTTTTCTTTTCTTTGAGGCTTTTCTCAAATTCTTTGAGGTTTCATTTTAACTCTAAACGTGAAACCAAAAATGTTTCTTGCTCTTCTTTGGCTTCTGGACAAAACAACCAATTTGAAGCTGTCCCCGTGAGATTCGGGAACATTTTTCGCTATTTTCTGTTCCTCTATTTTATTGACAAAGTGATTAGTCCACTAAGATGTTGGCAGTTTAATCGATAATAAAAGATAAAAGGCTAAATCATTCACCTGTTAGGTCTGTTTTTTGTTTAAAGGAGTATATCAGCATTTTACAATCCACATCTTGTTTTCTAGTTATGGAAATTGCTCCGACGGGGAAGGGATGTCTCCTGTCAGGGGGGGGGGGGTGTAGGCAGTGCAATGTAGGAGGTCAGAGTAGATAATTATGGGGGGAATTAATGTCATAATTGGGAACAAAAAACAGAGTCCACAATAAAAGATTCTCAGCATAAAACGCGCAACAACGTCGACCACACAAGGAACAAGTCATCCGTATGTATCATTAGCATTAGTTTCTTCTATATTTACATTGTGCGTTTTCTTATTGTGCAAATAAACCTTTCATGTCCCCCAGCGCCCCCCAGTGTAAATGCCTTCTGCTGACGTGCTGCAGCTCAGCAGAGATGCACGTCCAAGCTGATGTCTGACAGCAGATTTAAATCAAAGCTGATGGGAGACGTAGAGGAACATTCGGGACTCAGGAATCATTGTGGGAACAAGATGAGAATGTTGTGCAAATGCATCTTTGAGAAGGAGCCTTTTGTCATTCTACAGCACAACAGGGTATCTAAATTGTCTCTAATCGGGCACCAAGGGAGACTGTCCTTAAAAGAAAAATGAGAACATCTGTCCTTTTAGTAAATGCCCCCAAAAAACACACTTGTTTTACGTTACAAGTGAGGAAACATTCTTGGGGCTGCGGAGTTACGACTATGACCACGGCGCAGAAATGCGTAGCGAACATGACAAAGATTCAGTTCTTCACTGTCTTTCACAGGGTTTGAATGTGTAATAGTTTTCCCTAAAATATGATGGTTCTGCCGCCTTTGTAGGATTATTTGGTTTGACGTGCTTTTCCCAACACGTGCCCGATGTAGACATGGTGTTTTCGTGTTGCTATTCGACATCTTTTCTTGTTTCTGGTTGTTTTGCCGTCCTCTGAATGTTTTCCCGCTAAGAAGCATCCCTCGCTCCTCCTGCTCTCAGCGCTGGTTGCATTTTAAGACATTGTCCTCTACTGCGTTTTCAGACGGAGAAGCCCGGAGACGGCGTATATTCAGCGGCTCAGCACAGAACGATCCAGTGAATCTCTATATTGTCTGAGCAAAGGTGGTGTCGGCGTCATCTCACCGGGACTCCCATGATCCTCTGCTGGATTCCTGCGCAGTCACAAAAGCATTTCTTTGTTGAATCTGTTTTAGGTGTCACTCATCACACTTATCTGTACACGGCATGTGTTTCTCCCGGCTCCTGCCTCGTTCCGAATGCGTTACACCAAAAAACATTCATCCCCCGTCAGACAGTACAATCTGTGCGCCCAAGATACACTTCACCGATTCTCTTCTATCCCCCGCTGTCCTATTTACACCCCCCCCCCACCCTCCCACTGCTCAACTGCTGGGGAGGGAACACGAGCTGCTGGAAGGCCTGCAGCCCAGAATTATTTAAGCGCTGTTTGTTTCTGTTGGCTAAAAATCCAAACACACGAGATCACTGACGGAGGACTGTTGAGCAGCAAAACAAGCGGCACACACCAACATCCTCATCATGTTCGGTTTGTCGTCAGGTTGATCCATCACCGAGCCGGGGGGGGGGGGCGTTTCCGACCTGGTGGAAGGTTCCTTTGAACTGTGTTTCCGACCGTCTGCAAGATCTTCATGTCATTTCTTACTGCTTATATCGCTTCGCCGCGTCATCGCTTTCTGTGCTGAATCACAGCTACAATAACGGCAACATAAGCGGGTCCATTTTTTCTAGCTTCAACATGGACGACAGGCTCCCATCCAAATTTGGCACACATTTTCTACCGAATTTCCAGAAAAGTGAATTAATGTGCATGCTGTGCAAATATTAGGAGTTGGGCACGTCAAGATAAACAGTTGGTCGCACTAATTCTCCAGTTGGCAGGAGGAGACGCCACGACGAGACGAAAAGCACAATATAAACACGGTATTTCATGTATTCATTTACAGTGTCCTCCTCGCTCCTCTGTCTTCTTCACGATTTACTCGCTTAGTCTGTCTCCACTGCATTTTGCTCTTATCCAAACACCAGCTCTTCCACCTCTGTGAAGCACACGTCTTCTTTTTTGCGATATTTTGAGGGTTTTTGTCTAATCTGCAGCGTTTCCACTCCTTTTTTTTAACGTGCAAATTGAAAGGTAAGGCTGTACCTAGGGGCTCATCAGCGAGATAAATGCTGACGTCAGCATGCTAACATGATGTTTAGCAGGTATCATCGTAGTTTAGCACGTTAGCAGGCTAATAATTGCTTATTAGCACTAAGCAATGACGTTAAGCTTAATTCTGGACATACTAGTATTGGACAAGGCTCAATTTGGACCTTTTAGATGAAAAGTGAGAAGTGCCGCTCCTGTTGCCTAGCAACTAGACAGCTGTATTTGAGGTTTCAGGATTTTAAAGCCACTTAGTTTTATCACATCTGTATCGTTTGCTATTGGAGCGAGTTGAAACCTAATACTTACATTTAAATGGGTAACCCTGTTCCTGCTCGGCAGCTGTTGGAAGTCTTTGCAATATTCTCCTCACTGTGCCAACAATCTGTGTGTCAATCTAAAACTCTACTTTGCTCATCTCCGTCCATCCTCGGCTTTCTGACTCCGTTTATTTTTCATGTTATTGGAAGAGTTTGACCTCAGAGGAACAAATTACCTTCAATTTTTTATCTGCAGCATCTCTGGAAGACTCAGAGGAAGCCTCGGCTCGAGCCCCTTCGCAGTCTTAATCAATAACAGCAATGAAAAAGAAATGAGAGTGAGTGTCCTTGTCTTTTGTTACGAGGAAGGTTATCTTAACCAGAGACGGTCAGGGCGGCGGTGGGGGGGCGGAGCGTGTCAGCAGGTTCAGGACGGCAAACGTGTTCTCTGTCATGTTTATCATCCTCGATCATCATCATCGCTTGTCGTTTTCTGTGAAAGTGTGACAATAACTTGCGCAGAATTTCTCTCAATGAAAGAAAGAGACTGCGGCTAATCTTACAGCTGCACCACATCGCTACCATCTCATTTAACTTCAAAATAAATACCCCACATTATCCATATGTGTATATGGATCCAAATCCGGGACAATGGTCTTGATCATTTTGAAAAACGAGTTGTAATTGAAAAGCTAACATTTGTTAACTTTTTTCAGTTTAAATATAAACAAATATAAACACGCCCCTCAGTTAACGCCAGAGGCCCAAAGTCAGTCGGTCCCAAAGTGAAATATATCTAACGTGACTGACAATGTTGAAATATGCATGAAAGTGAAAAATTAAATTAAATAATTTATTCAAGAGAATTCCAATCCATTTCTTTTTTTCAAAATATTCAAAACTATTGGCCCTGATTTGGCTCCATATACAAGCCTTTCAAAACAATCTTTACTTGCTAAATCAATTAAAGAGAAATAAGTGATTAAAAAAGAAAAAAAACTATCTCCGGCTCTTGTATTCGTTTTTCAGGACTCTGCAGCTAGTTTGCATTTTAAAAGTTAAGTCACTGTGATGTCACGAGGAAAACCTTGCTCGCTGCTGGTTCTCTCACCAGGTGAGACCCGCTTCTCACCACCTCAGACTGCGCAGCGCCTGCAGCAGCGAGCTCCTGTTAATGACACCTGCAGACAGATGGCAGGAGGAAAAGAAACAAAAAGTACAACCCCCCCCCCCCAAACAAACCCACAGCTATTAGCGCTGACGCCGTCCCTTGGTTCCACAGCCAGTTTCTGCCTCCCACAATCCTCGAGGTGTGTTTGTGACTAAACGCTCTGCCTCGTGGCCGACGCCTTAATGAAGAGAAATAACGTCGTTTCTTTCACAGCCAAAGTTAACAGTAAATAAAGCACCGAGTGCGTGACAGGACGGCATGTGGATCATTCATTTCAGAGCGTCTGGGATGGGTCATCGGCGCCTGCAGGGGCCCCAGGGGGCCACGGCTAATTATAGTCTCCACCCAGGAGGGAGCTGACGGAGAGGAGGCTGCTGCACAGAGTCTTTATATAAGCCGATTGTGTCCCTGTGTGTAGCTTGCTGGCGTGTAGTTTTAGTTTCCGGGCCCTTCGCTTGACACGCTGGTTTTACTGTTTATCACCTGCTGTGCATCATAAACAATATAACTGCATTACACCGCGCTAACGTCAGCACGCTAACACGCTCACAGTGACACTGCTAGCATGCTGATGTTAAGTAGGTATAACGTTTACCATAATCGCCGTCTTAGCTAATCACCAGCTCATTAGCACTGAGCACACAGGACAGCTGAGGCTGATGGGAGTGTCATTAGCTTCGCAGGTTAACTATTTACAAACCAATGCATTGGGCAAATTCAATTTTGGACAAGGACAGCGTGACTTAAAAACACCCGATCCAGGTTTGAGCGGCGTCTGCCACGTGCGCAGGTGCTTCCTCATTTCGAGTTCATGGAAAATGATGTATAGGTGAGCTGCTTTAGGCCCCGATCAGACAGGATGCAGGTTTTGCAGCGAGAGGCGTCTTTTTCCAGTTGCTTGCTATAGAGGAAGCGTTTTGCTCCGTAGCGCTGTTAATGCTCCCTGGGCGCCTGGAGCTGGGAAAACCTCTACTCAGAGCAGAAAAGCATCAAACATCATTTGTGGGTTATTTTCCCCCCCTTTTGTCCAGTCGGATGAATTGGACAAATCCATGTCATTGGCAGTTTATTGGAAACAAACGATCACACAGGACAAACTAGTGGTGGCTTCTTCTTCTTCTTCTCTTCGTCTAGCTTTACGGCGCTTGGCATCCAGGTGCAGTCAGAAGCTATAACAGAATTATATAATTATTCTACAGACACTGTAAAAACTGGAAATGAACTATATAAACATTTAAAAAACACCCATTTAACCATTAAATTAATCTTTTCTTATAGTCTTTGGTATTTCTTTTACATCATAAACAGACATGCAGCGATGATTGCTGGGTAATATCTATGTTGATCGCTATTTGATCGTGTGACGATATGCAGCAGATAGTTTACAGAATTGTCAGAAGGTGTGTGTCTAGCTGGCGCGTGCTGGGGCCCATCATACCTAGCAGCATGTTAGCAGCAGCTACTTTATAAGCTGATGATGTGTGTTTTCAGCTGGAACTGTTGACAGTTAAAGCTGTGTTGCACTGACACACTTGACTTAAAGCCGGTCCATTAGTCCAACAGACGCCTCGGGGAACAATCCGACGCGTTCCTGCTGTTGAACAGTGAAGACCTTTGTGCAGAACAAAGCTGCTTCACCTCTGCAACGTCTGCAGGCGGATGTTTATGTATGAGTTAGCATTTTGGAAAACCGCTAAACCATTTTTCATTGTGCAGCTTCTAAATAGTCAACACAGACGCCGACGGCGGATTTCACATGCTAATCATCCATCTGATTTACATGTCAATATGACACAGGAATCACACTGTGACCAACCTTATCTGAATATGAATATGTTTAATCTGCAAAAAAAAAAAAAAAAAAAAAGAAACATCCAGACTGCAGTGAGCGAGCGCACGCCTCCTCCTCCAACGTGTGCGGAGGCATTATGCTCAGAGAATGTCAGGCATAATGTGTTTTCAAAAAAGCACAAAAACCCAACAACAAAAGGAAGCAAAATGTGGAGCGTGACAGCCGTTCAGTTTGGAGAGCCGACGGCGACGCGTAAGCAGGCAAGCTGTCGTTGCAGCCGCAAGTGTAGTTTTAGTTCTTTATGACTTGGGAGGATTTGTAGTTTCTGGACAGTTTAAAGAGCAGGGCTGGAAGTCTGGCTCTGCTTTGCATGCTGTACTCCCACAGTTTCATCACACATGGCATTTTGAGTTCAGCTACACGATTGTATTTATTTATTTATTTTTCTTTCTTCCTTCTTCTCCAAAGTCGTCTCAGGTCGTAAATCAGGAGTGCGAAATGCAAAACTCAGCTCTTTTGGGGTTCACTTTTCCAGCTTTATACCCTTGAAATTGAACAACGACAAAAAGAGTAACCGAGAAGTGGAATGAAGATTAACGAAGAAAATCTGAATTATTATTTTGCTGAAAGAAATGTTTCAAACTGTGTAATGACAACCAATTATTAGTGCAGAAGATGTCTCAGAGCGCGATGGCCGAAAATCAGAGCAACACTGATTTTACCGGCCGTCTTGAGGAAACGGCCTGTGGCTGCAGTACAAAGATGTGCTGTTCCTCATCGGGAACGTGATGTCTGACGAAGGTCCGTGACCGAAATGACGGGTCTCTAATGATCTCTGACAGCATCGACGCTGTCCTACACACCTGCCCACCAGGTGTGCACTAGACATTAAAGTGTGCATAAACGCACGACTGGAGAGTCACTTTTCAAATACTGTGTAGAAATATTATATACAGCAAATGCCGCACACGTATGTGCCGAACCCAACGCTCGGCGAACACATGAGCAGCGGACTGTGAGCTCTGAACACTGCAGCGCACAGACCACCTGGGACTGAGTCCACCTGAAGCCAATTAAAACCTGCAAGAGTCAGGGGGAAGCTGTGCCCCCACCCCCACACACGCACACACATGGCACACACACATCCTGAGAGCTGTGAAAGTAAAATATACACATTCTTTTGTGCGTCAGAATCCATCAGAGCTGACAAATTGTGAAATCAGCTGAAGACATGAGGGGACGGTGGGGGGGGCAACACACGATCAATAGTTATATTAGTAATGTGAAAGTCGCAGCAGTTTAACTTGTGTTCCGAGAAATATTGATTATTGGAGATGACAGTGTCTGAGCAGCAGATTTGAGATTGAAACCGTTAAAGGGATATTCCACTCTTTCTCACGCAGGGTTTCCCCGCAGGGTGTTACAGTCGTCAGTGCCTCAGAAATTATTGTACTGTTATGAAGATGACTTACAGAGGAACGGAGCAGATGTGCTACTTCACACAGCAAAGAAGGAACTACAAGATGTCCCACTCTGCCGACAGAAGGGGGACCTTTGACAGGCCCCCACGACCTGCAAGACGACGGTCGCGGCACCGACAGCCAACGCCGCCAGGAGGCTACGTTTCAGTAGCTTTGCCAACTGTCCTTTGAGAATATGCAAAACTCCCTACAGCAAAGAGAAGAAAGCAGGAACGCGTGTCAATCAACCTGCTGTAGATCTTTCTTCTGTTTCAGTTTGAAAAACTGTGACTTGAACGATGCAACAATGTTAAACATGGACGACCTCCCTCCATAATAGGACATAATATCTTCATGCAAACTGAACTATTTAATCCGATTTATGAATTCATATTGAAGGATCCCTTCAAACTAAGTTACTTTTCAATGTCTGTACTACTATTATTTATTATGTTTCCCCCACATTGTGTGCAGGTCTGTCTCCCAACGAAAGACTTCCACCACCTCAGTATATCAGAGGGCACAAGCTCAATGCCATTTTAGACAACCATGTCATTTTCAATATACAGCTCCTACTGAAATGTGTCCAAAAAACTCATAAAACTACATTGTCAAACCCAAAGTCAGTGTCTTCCACCGATACACGTTGAACCAGTGTTTGAGTTTCCTGCACGATGTTAATCCCATAAAACAGGACTGGGACATTTTGCCATTTCACTATTAAACTAATAAGCTTTTCTGGTGTTTTAAAATGGCTGGAGCCTGTTTAAATTCATCTGCTGCCCCTCGTATCCCCCCCCCCCCCTCCCCTCCTCGCCTCTGCGATGCAGATTCGTTAAAACAATGTAAACTCTCATAGAGTAATTGGCCCCGGGGCCACCTACAGCGGCTGGATGAAAGTGCTTAGTAATGAGAAAAAACTACAGTGTGTCTGTCAAAGAGCCAATTAAGCTGATGGTGCAGGATTTCCCGCCGGTATCTAGACTGGTTTAGTGGAGATAAGAAGCCGAGAGGAGATGGAGTCGCTGTTATCAGTCAGAGAGGAGAAACTGACTGCAGACTGTTTGTCTTTGCCTTCTGTTAAGTGTGCGACTGGGAAGTGGCGGCGCTCTGCGTTATTGCCGCATTATGTAATGGATGCGCGCGCAGCAGGGGGGTAGAAAACACATCACCGCCATGCCACGGCAACGATTTATGCACGTTTTCAGTATTTAGATATAAAGTAATCAACTCCTCATATAAGCTATAGAAATTAGTATACAAAAAATAAAAACATTAAATATGCTAATTAATAACACAAACAGCTGCTGAAGAAGGTGTAAAAACGGACAGGCCAAACCTTCTTGGATATGATATGGCCATTAGTTGCCTCCTGCGGGAGAAAGCAGCTCTCGTGCAGGTAGTTGGTGACTTTGTCCTGCTGTCACGGCTCTTTCCTCGGCCTGAGTGTGCAGTCAGTTGTCGTTTCGTGTGCTTTTGGAACATTGCGGTCCACGAAAGATGAGTTATCACATCGATCAGACCAAAAGAAACACACGACGCAGTGGGAGAGCCGAGAGCGGAGACATGCTTTCCGTGGAGTAAAGCCTTCAGCGCCGTTCGCTGCTCTTCTTCCAGTGAAGGAGCACTCTCCAGGTCCGAGAGAGCTGATGCTATCGCCGCAGCTACGCTAACCTCTTCAGGAGCCGCCATTGTTGATTCTGAACAAACAGCCTCAGTCGTCGCACCTAAAGCAGCTGCCAATAGTCCCTCTGGGGATGCGGATTGGTCTAGACCACTGTGGTTCGGCCACTGGCGCATAACTTAGCTCATGAACTTTTAGAAACTTGGCAGCAAAGAAGGTCGTTTGGATGAACACGGTGAATCTGAAACTACTTTGGGGACCAGAAGTCACAATTTGCTGAATTTATCCTTAACAATATGAAGCCACAGGCTGTAACTAGATTCCGTTAAACTAATAAGACTAATTATAGGTTTTCGCCTCATATGTTGAACTGAAGGATGGTGGTCTGGTCGCCTGCAGCCGACCACAAGCTGACAGTGATGAAGGCCATGCAAACCTGTACTCAGTAATGAAGCACAGAATTCAAATTAAAGGACAACAACTCTACTATGTTTTACTGACAGCACACTGTCGTTGCAGCACAAACGCTTTCTGTCTCCGCTGAGACGGCGACTGCAGTCTGACTGGAACATCGGGAAGACGCCAAACGGCAGCAAGCACAACAAAACGGCGTTCTCATACCCAGGCATGGCACCGACTTGTGAAACATTCCTTTATTATAAATAGATTATTTGTATAAAAAATGGGCATGCTTCAAGTCAACCATGGCATTTAGACACTTCACAACCAAAAGCTACCATTCAGTTAGCCGAAAAAAACAGCGACAGACTCATCTCATGATGCAGGTCGACGGACGGACGACATGAGACAAGAATCAGAAATGTTCACAACCACAAGCTTTTTTTTTTTTTGTAACGTACAATTAGTATAACAACAAATATGGTTGGTCCCCACAATTTATTTTTTGTATTTCTTCTTAAAGATTTGTTTTAATTTAAAGTTAAAATTTTTTTTTTTTTTGTCTTTCATGTTACCATCCGTCCCGCGTCTTCGCAGGTCCCTCGGATGGTTTTCAGTTGTGATCCTTTCAGGTTTTTGGTGCCGTTCAGGCCCGTTTCCTGCTGTCTGTAAACATAAAAAACACCACAGATGTGTTGGTTCAGTGTGTCAGTTATTCTGATCCTTCAGTTTGTTCAGAGCCCCTCACGTCTGTCCCGGGCTCTGGTGACGTCACCTCTGAGCCTGACAGATATCTGCTTGTTAAATGTCCCAGGACGTCCTGGTCCTCGTCCTCGTCCTCGCGTCGAAGCAGTTGGTGTTTTTTCACATGGCATGGTTGGTGTAGCTGACGTAGGTGTTCTTTGTTGGCGGCACTGAGGAGAGAAAAGCAAACAGCAGATTGGTAAAGTGACACTTTCACTTACTTTCAGTCCCCTGCAGGCTAAACTGCTAAAGTGATGCCAGAAAAAAAGTTGGATTCATCCTCTGGGGACCATAAATATTCATAGTGATGTTAACGGTAATATATCCATCAGCTGTTGAGGTGTGTCTAAATAAGCCTCGCAGGCGTTTTCATCTCATGTAGTTCAGTCAGACAACAAACACTTGAAATGTTTATTACAGCAGCAGAACATATAGTAGTTAGAGTTTGGCGTCTAGGCTCTGACCACGAGCAACTATCTTAAACCCACCCAGCCGGAGCCTGCAGGTGGATGCTGGGGTGGGTGGTGATTGGTGGAGCTTAAATGAACCGTCAAATTGGGAGGGACCAGCTCGCAGGCGTCGCTCCATTGTGTGTATCCTGTGACTTCTTCCCCTTCACACTCAACACTCTGCAGGATTAAAGAGGAAGCTCAGCCCGGCGCGAGGCTGAGAAAGTAAAACTGATGCTGCGAGCCGTGCAGCTCGTTACATTAAGCAGATCGGCTCAGTCGGCACATCTCCGATGAGTCAACAGCGCGACGTCGCCCCGCTTTTCTGCTGACGGATCGAGAAGCGGTAGTAGAAGTGCAACTGCGAGCTGTAAACACTTGGGCTTCGTCAGATCTGGTCTCAGGTGACGTCTAAACAAACTCAAGTCAACTTCCTGTTAAACCCTCAAAGGTACGTGGACACCCACTCCCATCGGTCGAGCGGGATCTGGATCTGCGGAGTCTGGATGCACTCGGGTCTGGTCTGTTCTGTGCTACTTTTGCAGCACGTTCCTGAGAAAACTGCTACATTAACAACATTTTATCATCAACGCTGAAATTGCTATGTTGAATTTCCTATATATCAAATAACTTACTCTTCAAATCAGCGTCAGTGCGATATCATTATACAATAACGCAATAAGGTTTCACCGTATTAAGGGTGGTAAGAGGCCCCCTCAGCCCACTCACCGCTGGCCTCCACACCCTCGCACAGCTCCGTCTTCACCTCGCCGTTGGGCCGCTCAGCCGCCAGCTGCGACAGCTTGCTGGTCATGGTGGCGGCGGTGACAATGGCCTTGAAGCTGCGTTTGCGTTTGGGGACGTTCTGCTCAGGGTGGAAGATGATGATGTAGACCTTCGGCATGTAGAGCATGCCCAGAGAGACGGAGGCGCTGAGGCTGAGGGAGACGGTCAGCGTGGCCGTCTGGATGTACATCTGAGGAGAAACCAGAGCGGGGGGAGAAGTTACAGGACGGCGAATGACGGCGGTCGATGAGATTCAAGAAGACAGCAGGGCGCCGTCTTTAACATTCATGACGATAACCTAAGACACTTAGCATCCCAAAAAATTCTAAATTCAAATATTTTCAGAGGAAGGAAATGCATTTAACACGTTTGTTAGACTACATGACAGCCGATGAAATCACTCCTTCTGTGCACTCAGCTGATTGTTGGAAATGATCATTAAAACTCACTCATTCGTGTCATTGGGGGACAAAAGAACTAATTGTTTACCAGTATTACTGCCATATCCTCCTGATGAAAAATTTTGGTCAAATATTGTTAACTCTTTCACATATTTTAAGGGACTTCAACGCTAACAATCAAAACAAACATGTGCTGACCTCCATACACATTAATCTATTTTCCTTAATGGTTAAAATTTTTTTTTTTTTTTATTCCCTCAAAATATTCATTTGTGTTTGCTTCACTGGTTCCTTCCTGCTATGTCATGCCCTCGTTTCATATTCATTTCCTGTGCTACCGCGACACTCTGTGCTGTGATTTGTTGCATTTAACAGTTTTTATTGTCATGTCGTGTGGGTACAGTACGATTTACAGAGAAAAACATTACATACAAATATCAGAAAAATAATGTTCTGAGGTCTGAGACTCTGGCGGGACACGCAAGGTTTTCAGGTGACCACTTTCACGTCAGTACATGCTGATAAAACCTGACCATCTGACCAAGAGGGTTTACCTGAACGATGGTCTGAAGCACTGAACTCAGCAGTAATAATTCCATCAGCCTTCATTAAACCAACAGATGGTCGACTCGCATCATTTACTGGAATCAATCTGGTGACTCGCGTTTGTGGCTGATCATGTTGGAAGATGCTTTGGCTCGCAACCAGCCAAAGTTTTGCGCTTTTACTCTCCAGCTCACTGGTGGAAAAGTCAAAGCTGCAGTTTCCCGTTGGCTGTTGTAGAGATGCACTAGTGATGCGTCTGCTAATGAAACCCAGCACAGATTTTTCACATTAATAGCCCATCAGGCAAAAAAGAGATTGTACCCTTTGAGCCACTGGGGGACTTTTAATGTGAAACATCTTCAGGAAGTGATGAGTTTGGAAGCAACTGGAAATAACGAGTGAATTAAAAACTAGGCGTTCTGTTAGAGTGGACAGAGTCAGAAGATCAGAACTTCTTATTAAAATATCCATCCATTAATCAAACCCGCTTATCCTGCAGAGCAGTGGTCAGAGATCATTTCGCCTGTACCAGTGATATAATTTGCCTTAGAATAGATTTTATCACGTGTGTTTGTGAGAGTCAACCACTTGTTAAAGCCGGCGCCGATCCCATTTGACATTGGGCGAGCAGCCATTCAGAAGCTGGAGCACCAACGCAGACACACAGTAAACAATGATGATAAAACAATCCGCATGAGCTGCAAGGAAACAAACGTCACACACGGGAAGAAGAACGCTCACGAATTCTAGGCTTTTAAACCATTTAAACAGCAGTGACGCTGAACCGACAGGGCCCTCGCAGTTCCACCTGCTTTCACCTCATTAACTATGAGCTGTGCAAATGTCTTCAGCAGTGGACGGTCTAACTGTTGGAGCTCCATCATGTGAGCAGCTGGACGATCATTAACTGATAATCTCTGTCTTTAAACGGGGCCGACAACAGAGCAGAGAAAACACCGGGGCTCTCTCTCTCTCTCTCTCTCTCTCTCTCTCCTCATCTCAGTTTGACAGATGTCCCTGAACGCATCGTTAAGCTCCATGCAGCGTTTATTAGCCAGTACGAGGCTATTGATTCCCCGTGTTGTTATCTTTGTCTGCAGTGTGACAGAAGGATCCTGAACCCTGACTGGACCAAGCAGCAATTTCGCCCACGTTATACTCACAGACAGCGCCGTCAGCGCCGTGGCAACATCTGTCTTTCAAAACCGAAAATGTAACTTTGATTAAAAAACAATCTGTCAGAGCCCCAGAAAACGACGACGGCATCAAGGCGCCAGGGAATCATTATGAAAATGTATGACAGACAGCGAAGCATGAACTCATTTGTGGGCCTGAGAGAAGTAAACACGCTCTGCAGTGATTTATGTGGGATCCCTCCGACACAAGCTGTCGGTACAAGAAACCAACGCCACGAACGTCGTGAAGGTCAGACGGATGTCAGATGGAGAGAGGAAAAGAAAGGAGAAGAGGTGAGGTGGTGCTCGGAAGGCTGACTCACGAGCGGCCACTTGGCCTTAAAAAGTCACATTAAGGGATGTGCCTCAGGGTGATTTTGGCCCTGATCCGAGTTCCTTCCTTAGCATGTTAACACACAGGGGGCTGGAGATTTCTTAAAGATTCCCCAATTTAATCCAATTCAGGAAGGTTGATTGGAACATTTTGAGCAAGCAAGGGCAGCAAAGAGGTGCATTAATGCTGTTTGTTTTGGGGAAATGTGTCGAACGTGATGCACAGAACACGTAGAACATTTCAATGTGATGGAACAGTGCAGCCGTGCAAAAGCCTCCGTCTCTGTCACCTGGATGCCACCCCCCTGCCTGATCAAAGCGGGGCTGGTTTAAAGCTTTGCACTGCGAGAGTCTGAGCGGAGAGCAGCTGGTCTTTCATCTGAACGTCCGCAGGAGGCTGCAGGACAGACGAGACCAGGTGGATGAACCGGGCTGCATCATAAAACACCAGAAGAGTCAGCAGAACGTTTTGGAAGGCACCAACCGACCGCTAAACCAACACTAAGCACCGACTCGGCACTATATTCACATTCTCAGACTTGTCCCTTTTGCTCAAACAAAAGTGCGAACTGCACCACGAGCTGAAACACCTTCTAAGACAACGTCTATAGTCTGCGTTGGCATTTCTGCCATCCAACTCACAGCAGCTCACGCGAAGCCTCCGGTACGAGACGATCCAATTAACAGGCGGAGGATCTGGACGTTCCTGCAGTTTTAATGTCGCTCATCAGTTATGTGTTGGGAACGAAGCTAAAGCGCCTTAAAACCCCATTGAAAAGAAAGTTCCCTCGCTGGCATCCCACTCACAAACACATGGTGAATTGTGTCTATTGTAATTTGTGACCACGCTGTGTTTACTGCTGTGAAGGGTAAGAAACACTCCCGAAACAATCATCATGTTGTTTTTATTACATCCTCCCCCAAATCCTCAAATGTCCTCGCAGCTCTCACTGACCATGTTTTTACTTTGGGGCTTTAAGGGGCTATAACTCACTATCACGCGCTCACATCCTTCCGCTTGCCCATTCTTCCTGCTTCTACACGTCAACTCGGAGGGACAAAATGTTCACCTGCTGCCTCATATATCCCGCCCCCCCCCCCGCCACTGACAGGTAACGAGATAATCAATGCTGTTCGCTTCACCTGCCAGTGCTCATACAGCCACGGCTGATCGGCGAAAAACTCCCAATGTCACAAGTCTGCCTCAAGGGGCTTTGCAGTCTGTACAGCAGCTTGACTATTTGCAGAACATACAGACGCACGTCTCAGTCCGGTAACAGAAGGGCTGAATGGCTCGTGGTAACATCCTGTAATCCTGGAAATAAACCAGAACCTCCACAAGGCTGCTCGGGGTTACCAGAGTGCCAACTGGACACTGTGTTGTGTCCAAATGTAATTTTGGCTTCCAGTTATCGATGTGAGTGCTGGCCCACAAGGTCGGTCTGGCTCTCTTCTCCGATTCGTCCTAGTCTCTGATTTACACACGAAGTCAAACTACAGCAGCAATTCATATCATTATTTTTTCCTCTCTTTCTTTCTCTTGTCCATGTTGCCTCTTTATTTTTCGCGCAGTTTTCATTTTGATTCCTTCGTCATCGTACTTGCTTTACGCACCTTGCACCTCCCCGGTTTTGTTTCCGCACAAAACACAGGAAACACCGACAGGTCGTTCTTGAAGATTGTACAACAGGAGACGGACAGTCAGAAGTCAAGCCACCTCATCTCAAAGTAAAGATACCAGAACACAGCTTTTATAGAATTCTGGAAACAGAATTTACTTACATGTCCTGTAAGTTTGGACCTATAGGACCTTTACAACACATGCACACACTCGAGTTACAGTCTGCTGGGCAGAAACGCCTCCATACAAGAATCTTCACCACGTAGCCGACCGTTTTGACCTCCTATACGAGAGTCACACACTTAAACACAGGCACCTGGGTGAAAGTTCAAGATTAGAAAAACGAGTAAAACTGGAACTATTTACTAATTAAAGTCAATACACAAGTACTGCATATAATTACTAAATATTAATAAGTATACAAGCAATTGATTATGAATTAATGATAAGTTATAAGCTTGCAACTAAGATTGCTTTCACACTCGCCAGGGTTGGCTACGATTGGCTGAGTCCGTCTGGGCTTTTTGGGCTCGATTGTTGTCATTTCATTTTGCTAATTTAAGTGGTCGGCCTCCTCGAGAATCCAATTAACCTGTAAAGCACAGTTCAAAGCCTGCGCGAATAGGGACTGGCAGTTGGAGTTGGGCCACGTTGGGCTGACTTCCGACGACTCTTTCCCAAAACAGGGCCGAGACTCACCGGTAAATCCAGTATGAGGTATGTATATTTCCTGTCAGTATATTTCCTGTCAGACTTCAGACTGGTTTCCGTTTTTTTACAGTTTCATCTCTCTCTGCCGTGAACCGGTAATATGTTCTCTTCATTTGGCCCGGAGCGACCTTTCCCCCTCACACGAAATTAAACAACACCACTTAAACGACAGCTATGGATGGCAGGCAATAACACTGACTATCCCTCCTCAAGTCTGAGGCTCATGAGGAAGATAAGCAGCAGACCGTAGCTAATCGCACACACACACACGCACACACAGGGTTTTCATTTGGAAAGAGAAGCTGAATAAACTCGCAGCAGTAAAAACGGCAGGTTTTTCATTTGTTTGTTTCCCACAAAAACACCTCGGTGAGCTTGTCGGGTGTCATGGTTGACTCTGCCGATTAGGGTCGAGACGTGGAGCTTTGCAGGGCTTACAGCTGCTTTATTTTGGGGGAAAATGTTGCCTTTTCTTTGTTAGCTGACATTAGAAAGACACTTATAGAAGCACACGTCTTCCGGGGGGAAAACATCTGAACAACTGTTGGATGGATTGCGATGAGATTTAATACAGGTGATTCAGTGATTCCCAGCTGAAACTAATGATGAATGCTGCTGACTTAACCCCTGACTTCTCCTCTAACGCCACCATGATGTTGACATTTGTGGTTTAGAGTGAAATATCTCGACGACTATCAGCTGGATTGCCATGAAATTTAACACAGACATTTTTATCCCCCTCAGGATGAGTTGAAATAACTTTGGTGATCATCAGGACAAAATTAACATTTATCCAACACTAAACACTAAATATCTAACTAATGACATTTCCATTAGCCTCAGCTGTACTTGGAATTTATTGCTCGTAATTAGGAAACGTTAGTAGGGCTGCAACTAACGGTTATTAATTATTAATCAGTTAATCATTTAGTCTAAAAAGCCTCAACAGTCCAAAACCCAAAGAATGTTCATTCACTGTCACAAATGATGAAGAAAAGCAGCAAATCCTCACATGTTCATAGAGGTGACTCATCTTTTCTCTCACTGTGATCGTTTTCAAAAAGAGTGACTCGTCGGAAAAATGATCCAGCAACCCTAAAAGCATCTGTCGTCTCTCTCTCTACATTCAAAGCCATGACAGCGTCAAAAATCCTTGAAAACCTTGTGTCTAAGTCAATCACAGTGATCCATTTATCAAAAATAGTCAAAGTGTTCTTTTATCTGGGCGGATCACCTCCAAAGGTGGGGCTCAGAGAGATGGTGCCACAGAACTCCGATTACTGGGAGAATTCAACTTGAGGGAACAGTCCGATATTTTAGATTTTGGTTAAGCCCCGTCAGCACAGATGTTTAATCCTTGTCTGCCCAGTATCGAGAGAGGTCCACGACATGTTTAGCATAGCTTAGCTTAGCACAAAGCCTGGAAGCAGGGGAAGCTAATTCACATTTAGCACGGTCTTTACATGCCATCATGTGGGGTTTGTAAAATCTACATGTGTCAGACGGGAGTGAATGATTTCTAAATCCTGGCAGCGCGACGTGGCCCTCATAATAACACTAATAACGGCACTATCCACATATCAATATGATAAAGTAGCTCATCAGTTGGGGTCAGAGGAGCTGGGTTCCCGGGAGGAGCTGCTGTGGGTGGAAGCTGCATGTTAATCTTCTCTGGGATCCTCCGGCTGAATATCAAAGCCTTGTTCATTATGTATGGAGGCAGCGTGACTCCCTCCCAGCGGCCCCGACTCCTCTACCTGCCTGTGAACGCGCAGCCAATGCTGCGTTCAGGGTCAAGCCCCTCTGGTGTGCTTATTCGTCATTCTCTGGCTTCTCCCTCCGTAGGCCACGCGGCTGAATGCCGCCGCTACTGTAAATGTCAGCGAGTTAGCATCCTGCTCCACATTCACAGCCTGACCTATAAGATCAGCTGATTAGTTCAGGTCCAGCACATTTTGGATAGAGTCCAATTATACTCAGATCTATTTCGGACTGGTTCTGGCAGCCTTTTCGGATCAGATTGAATTAATGCAGGGTCAGCTCCGTTTAGCACAGGTCGGCTCTGGATCGAGTCCAAAATGTGAAGAACTCTAGAAGTTTGAGACTGAGCGAACAGAGTGAAGACTGTACTGCATGTCAGCCATTCTCAACCAGTGGGCTGTGGCCTCAGAGCGCCATCTAGTGGGCTGTGGAGCCAGTGGTGCTGCCAAATGGTCAGCATAACCTTTAAACTTTGTCTCTGTTACTTTACAAAGCTAATTGTTTTTACATCCAAATGTGCTCAGGGATTCACGTAAATGAAAAATGTCAAACCAAAACACCTAATTTCAAACAGCCAGTTACGTTTGAATATCACCAGCCAATCCCGACGCATCGTCGGGCAGAGACGGATGTTAGCTAAACGCTCCCTCGGTAGCACAAAATGAAAGGTGCCTCGAGAATTTCACTCGGACGCAGTATTTGAGCTGCTTTCCATCGCTGCCTGCTTCATTGAGAAGTTCATGTAATAACTGAGGTCAATGATTGTATCCATGGAAACCAATAAGCTCCTTAACACCAATAACAATCTCAATCAGTGAAAGGGTGAGAATGATGAGACCCTGTGCCCAGGGGGGTCCCATTACCACATCTGGGGAATTTTTAAGTTTACGCTCTAAATTGACATCCGTCTGTAAATTTTGGTCTTTTTTATTTATTATTTCCTCTTTTCAGGAAAGCAGTGACCAGACGAGCAGAGAGCAGTAACCGGAGCCCTTGTTGACAAAATGATACCGGTTTATTTTTTACCTCCAGCTCTACCGTCGCTCTATGTGAGGATGACGAAACTGCAGGAAATTATTTTTCTCCCAGCAGGATACACAGCGTTATGCAGTGGGATCCTTTTCTGTTAGATAGATGAAAAAATAAAAATAAAACAGTCAAATAAATCTGGTGGAGTGTGGCAGACAGACGAGGACTTCTGGATGCTGAGAGGTAAGTAAAATAAAAAAAAAAATGTTCTGAATATGGAGAACAGAGAGTGCAAAAAGTCTGGAACTACTAGGAGAGTTTGCCTCTAAGTTCTTCCCAAGACACGTGACGGTGAAGTCTCGGCAGGCTGTAAGATGACAAGAGGGTCCACGAAATGACGCCTCATGGGAAGGACTCGGGCTACATCCAACGTTTAACTCTTGCCGAGTTCACGCGACTCCGGTGTTTTCGAACCCCTAAAACGGAGGCCGTTTAAAACGCTTCTGACCCCATTTGTGTTGAAAATGCTGGTGTTGCGTCTCAGCGAGGACGGGCGACAACCATGACGCCCACCGCTTGCTTTAGGATCGGGTCTTATCAGCCATGACGTGAATCACGTGGATGGTCATGTGACATGCGTTTTCAGGACTGTAGTATGGACGGAGGTTATTGCTGAAACCCCCATGTGTTCGGAGATCGTTGTCGTTTTAAAGCGCTGTTTTGAAAGGAAAAGGTTTTAGCGGATGTAGCCTAAGGACCCTGATTCCACCTGGTATTAACATGCGATCTGTGTCTGGATATTTCACCTGGATCACGGATCTCTTCACTCTCGCTGTTTGAGTGCAGCCGCTGCAGATTTTATGTCAAGACGATAAACTGAACCTGGCTGAGACTCTCTGAGCGGCTCCAACCTTCGGAGTCGGAGTTACAGCGACTGAAAAGGCCAAACTAACAGTCGATCAACAGAACTGATGCCTCACTAAATGAACAGGCTGACCTCGTGTCTTTACAACCCTGAACGCAGTCTATTTCCTATCGGTTGACATTTAACGTCAACGTGACTTTAGCCTTTTCTTACCTTTGATTTCTGCTTGTAAACAAACTGAACTAAAGTCACCAGCTGCTTGATTTTCTCTTTTCTGTATCATCCACATGAAGATCCCTCTCTTGCTCTACCTGAAGGTAGAGTGCAAACATGTTGTTTGGGTCTGTTTTATGAGGATTTCGGGACCCGAACAATGTTGTTTGGGATATAAATCAGGGTCATGTGCCTGGGAAGGTTGAGGAATGCTGAGCTAGGTTTTCATCAGCACCGCAACGCCATTTCAACTCCTTTCGTGGCTTTCAGCGCTCCACTTTACCCAGCGCTTACACTTGAATCGACACTTCATTGAGCAATTACACCCAAACTGAAACTTGTCTCAGCACTTAACCACCACCTCACGTTCTTTGACTAAACCTGTTTCACCTGCCACTTCGACTTCTCTCAGTGCTAGTAAAGAAAGTCGCGCCCTTATTGTGTCCAGCACTACAATAAGAGGATCGCTTATCGATTCATATACACAAATCATTCTAATCTCTTTCGGTGCTTACATTTCAACACACTTCCAACTTGCTGGCGTAAACTTCAACTGACATTTCATCTCCTTTTAGAGCTTGACCTTCAACCGAATCTATAACTCCTTTTGGCACTTTCACTTTCAGACGTGAATGGAGGCAGAGTTGAATTTAAATTGTAAGTGTTTACTTGGTGCTTATTGATTAGCCTGGTCTGATTATATGAAAGCTGTCACATTATGCACATGTTTACAGCCGGCAGGACGGGTCAGTTTGAGCTGCAGCAGCAGGCTGATGTAGAGTCGAACAGCAGCGTTCAGTGAATAATTAATAAGAAGGCCTGAGGTGTTTGTTGTGTGCCAGGGGCCACTACAAGGCCTTAAAACAAACAGTCTGTCCGCCGTGTGATTGCAGAAAAATGTAAAATACATTTCATTTTCCTCTGTCTAATGAACTACATGTTCCTCTGTATGTAAATGTATTCCGTTTCTCTTGGCTGCAACCTTTGAGTAAAACACTGAGAGATGTGTTGCAGACAAAGCGGCTTCTGTCTGCAGATTTCTGAGGGGGGGGGGGCAGCAGCTGCTTGATACGACACCTCAGTCTGTTTGGAGACGGCGATATAATATTCATCTGAGCATGTCTGTTCAGCCTGAATCTGCTGAGTAAGTCATTTCTCTGGGTAAAAATAACCACAGGTACAACTGAAACCACAGTCGGACATTTCTAGTCCTTATCAGATCAGAGGAAACCTGAACATCTCAGTTACTCAGTTGCTCATCAGACAATGTAAGAAAACAACCCCAGCTCAAAGCTCCACTTACTAGCACTTTGGGGGTTTCAGTGCCGTGAAATGCCACCTCTTTTCCTTTATCAGCAAATCGACCTGGCTCATGTGGAATGATAGGCCCAAAGTATGGGTCTTCAGTCTGATGTTAACAGGTGGCTGTATATGAGGAGGGATTGGAAACCACGTTTGTCAGATGTCTGGTGTCAGATGTGGATGCCCCCCTTGATCTTTCTTTCCTTTATCTTCAGCCGGGATCACCGGAGTTCATTCGTGACCTTGGAAACAGCTAAACAATTTCCACTCAAGCAAGTTACTTGCTTTTTCTGGAGCTTTACAGTGTGCTCAGACATGACAACGCATCCACGCCAGTGGAAACTCTTTTTAAATTTTTGTGAAAAATGCATGTGAATCCCTGAGCTTGCTAGATGGTTTGTTACACAGAACCACCTAAGATGTCGTCCTTGGAAATTGTTTGGAAAAGCCAGTTGGTAGAACAAATCTTTTCCAAGGAGAAAGGCCTTCAGTGCAGTTCTTTGCCGTTACTCCTAACAGCTAAATGCTCCTCACAGGACGCTGACTGGTTTGGCCACAAGCGCATAACTTGAAGCCTCGCAAGATGGATTCTCGCGTGATCTCGCAAATCCAGCTTCCTCACAAGGTAAGAGCTTCATTGATCTACTTCATAAACTTGAGCTGGGGAACAGCATATAACAAAGAGCCCTGAATAGACGTGAACCCTCGAATTCTTTCAGAATATAACAACGTTAACAGTAAATTGTACATTTGGAAAATCACTGTGACATGATTTTCATGGGATGGCTTTCGAAACTTTGCATAGACTTTGAAGCCCGACCTGTCCAGCTCTCCTCATGTCAGCTCCAGTCCACTTCAGGGTGAGATTCAAAAATCAGATGTCATATCCACATTAGGGTCATTATCGGTCGTGCAGACTGTTCTAAAACAACTCTTCAAATCCTTTAGAAACTGAACAGTAGCAGCAGAAAAAGACTGATAAACTATATTTAGAGGAAATCTCAGTGAATCGTGCCACCTGTTCTCCAGATCTCCCCACAGACATGATAATGAGCAAAATCTTCCATCTGGCAGCTCGCTTACAGCAAATTCAACCCAAAAAGTGTTGTCTGAATGTGCTAAATTTAATTCTGCTGTAATTAGTTTTGTGTCGAGAGGCAGCAAATCAGGCTGGACGGCACCTGTGGTGATCAGAATCTAATCGGTCATCAATCAGTCAGTCAGAATGGTCCTTTCTCTGAACACAAATAAACCTCTGAGACATTATAGATTTATGTTCACACAAGCAGCCAGTCTTCAGTTGGGGGAATGTATTGACTGTTCGGCCCATGTGACTGTTTGTCATCATTACGTTTTGTATGTATTTTTGAGGGTTGACTTCCTAAAGCCAAGAAACACAAGGACGCAAACACAAACACAAACATACAGTATGCGTGAGTAAATATAGATGTTGCTGACAGTGTGTGTTTCTATATTTAAATTCTGCTGGAAGGCTGAATATTACATAAAACACGACAGGCCATTATTTATCAGTAGAAGCACACTCACCCGCTCCTCCGACTGTGCCGTGCCAAAGAAGATGGGAATGAAGGCGAGCCAGATGATGCAGGTTGTGTACATAGTAAATCCAATGGGTTTGGCCTCGTTGAAGGTCTCTGGCACGCCACGCGTCTTGATGGCGTAAACAGTGCATGTGACCATCAAGAGGATGCTGTATCCCAGCGAGCAGATGAGCGACAGGTCAGAGATGTCACACTTGAGGACGCCGCGAGCGTTCTCGGGATCCTGCGTACGCTGCTCACCGTAGTCCACAAAGGTGTGCGGCGGGTCGGCTGCGAACCACACGAAGACACCCAGCAGTTGAACTGAGATGAGCGAGAAGGTGATGACCAGCTGGGAGGCTGGCGAGATGAAGCGCGGCGCCGTCACTGCCTTCTTGCCCTGCTCGAAGATGCGGTGGATGCGGTTGGTCTTGGTGAGCAGCGCAGCGTTGCTGAAGCACATGCCAAGGCCCAGGAAGATGCGGCGGAAGGAGCAGACGACAACATCGGGCGCAGCGATCATGGGGAAGGTGATTATGTAGCACAGGAAGATGCCCGTCAGCAGCACGTAGCTCATCTCCCGCCCAGACGCTCGAACAATTGGCGTGTCATTGTAGCGGACAAAGGTGACGATGACAAAGGTGGTGGCAATGATACCCAGGACGGAGATGAAGACAGGCAACAGCGCCCAGGGCGAGTGCCACTCCAGCTTGATGATGGGGATGGGCTGGCAGCCTGTGCGGTTCTGGTCAGGCCTCTTCTCGTAGGGGCAGAGTTCGCAGGTGAACTCACTGGCCTGGAAGTGGTATCCCTCGCAGCGCTCGCAGTGCCAGCAGCACGAGACGCCCTTCACCACCTTCTTCCTCTCGCCAGTCCGGCAGGGCAGGCTGCACACCGAAGATGGGAGAGAGGAGTCGCCGGTGGTCCACTGCAGGGCCTCCATCTGAGGGGAGGCAGAAGGACTCAGGCCGGTCAATAATTCATCTTCAAGCTGAGACGCTGAACAAACAAACCTCAGCAAGGTCGCAATTATCACACGATGACATCTTAGTTCAACCACAGCTCAAAATCCGTGCTCAAGGTATATTACACTGCAGAGAGCGTTCACTTTACATATTGGTCTCCCTTATTATCTGGGGTGGGAGCAGCAAAGTGAACACAGAAAGAAGGATCTTTATGCGTTCCAGGCTTCGTTTGGAACCGGACCGAAACCACCTCTACCAAAGGGTCTTGATGCGGTTGTTTTGGTCCACACCTGAGTGCAATTACTGTGTTCACACCTGCCCAAAAGAACAGCACCGACCGGGCAAACGCACCAGGGCTCATTTTAGCCAAACTAACAGCTTAGGCGTGAAAGCACCGTAAAACATGGAGATTGATTGACAGCAGAGGATTTTTGTTCCTGTGGTTAGTGGGCAGAATGTACTGCCAGGTGTCCACACACACAATAATGGACTCGCACACAGAGACAGCAGCGGTTAACAAAGTTAGGACGCTGTCACAAGGTGTTATATCCTCACTCTTGAGAAAAGAGATCTGTTTATTATTTATTACTTTGCTGATTACATTATGAATAATGAGACCGTAATGGGGTCTTTGAAGCACAAGTTTTTGGATTCATGACTTGACTCTTGACCAGCGGGGAGCAACACCGCAAATCCACTATCGCTTTTCTTAAGAGTCTGAAAAACACAAATTGTGGCATTTCTGGCTTATTTTAAAACAGCATTCACCCCTGCAGCTGTGCTTCTGTTTGGTGCAGAACAAATCACTGCTGCAGGGCTTCAGACATGACTGCACGCCAAGAAATTACTTTTATCTTTTTTGGAGCAAACAACATGGTAAGCGGACCTTGATTTGAGATCCTTCTGTGGGACTTGCTGTTTACAAGGACCAGAATAAACCTTTAAGCTAAACTTTGAAGCCGAGACAGACAGGAAGTCCTAAAAGTGCTCAGGAACATGGAAAGTTTTTTTAACAACTGCGGAGCAAACTCGTAAGTGGACCTTGAGCCGAAACTGTTTTGTCGAACTGCTGTTTCCAAGGAGTAAACTCGTGATGTTTCCTAACCAGCTTCTTTAGTTTTGCTAATTACGAGGACGATACGTTAATGTTGTTCGGTCCGTTAAACTCTGTCTTTCGTCCGTAACGAAGAGTAAAGATTTCATCAAAGACATCCTCCCATCAATCAAAGCATGATTCAATGTGCGACTTACCACCGTGTTGGATAAAAAACCCTCGTCCACAGAAATATTCCTGCTGTTTCTATTATCTGCTTTTATTGGTGTTTAAAATCCTCGTCGTCACTCAGTGAGGGTAATCTTTGTCCATAACACTTCAAGGACGACGCGCTTATTTCACTCTGGTCGACTTCTGGCCGACGTTGACAAAATAAAAACAGATTGAGATTATTGGTATTTACATTGAGATGCAGCTGATTGGTCCAGCGTCCGATGACCTTGTACTCTGCTGTCGACCTGTTGTTGATCTGATACTGGAAGATGTCGTAGCGTCCGGGAGCGTCACCGTTCTCGTTAAAGGTGACCGGCGTCCCTGCGCTTCCTGTAAAGACACAAAGACAAATGTTTGTGTCTCTGTTCGCTGGGACAATCATTTGACCAGACAAATGAAATGATGAAATGTGCTAGAGCAAACATATGTGTGACTGTGGATTTCACTGCAGGAGGTGTTAGACGTTTTCATTTTGCATTCAAGAGGTGACTTGCATTTGTCCGCCACATGCACACATCTGGAGCAATTTGTGGCCACGTGCGCCAGGACACTCTGACATGTGGACAGGAGGAGAATTAAACCACCTACCTTGCACCACCTAAGCTACGGCCAAGAATTTCCAAGAATATGCACCATGTATGCACTAAAAATGCCCTAAAATTATTTTCTGACGCCTCTACAAGCTGGGACCCCAAAATGAGGTAATTATATTTATAAGTCCTCAAAACAATAATTTGTCCTGCCGTCACACACATACATCCATTTCCTGATCTGACGGTTGGAGAATGATCACAGTATTTGTTACATTAAATCAACGTTGACTGTCGGCCGGTTTCAGGAAATGAACAGCGTCTCCAGTTTTAAAGTGTTTGTTGAGCCATCCTTCCACCGCGACCTCTGACCTCTCTGGACCGTGTTGCTCTCCGATGTCATCACCTGACAATCAATCACTTTAGCCTTTAGAGGATTAAATCATGCCGTTTTTGGGCATCAGCTGAAAGGAATGATGCTGTCGTTTTTCTTGGTGTTGCCAGTTAGTGAACCTGGAGCCTTGAGGCCCCCTGAATGTCTACGGCTCAGAGGACGTTACCTGCTTTGCCAATCCAGCCTTGACTACTTCTAGTACTTTTTTTAACAAAGTAAGCTGTTTTTTCCTCTAGTTTCTTCTTGGTTTTCTCGCCGGTTTTCTGTCAATGCGACATAGGTTTCCCTCTCAGTCTGAGTCATCTCATCACAGTTCCCCCGCCAGCTCATCACCACAACAACCACACAAACGCCTTGTTGCCATATTGACTAAATCCCTCCTGCCAAGTTAAAATCACATGCTGTCTGACACTGTTCACACTTAGCCAGCAGTTAATAATATACAATAAAGCTGAAAACACGAGACAAAAACATTATAATCTGGTGACTTCCAATTTTCTGGTTTCCATTATTTCTCCTGCAATGATGTAAGAACCGCCACGCACTATAGTAACACGTAAACCCAATACATCATCTGCTTCTTCATTCGTGACACATTTTCGGCAATCAAATATTAAAATCCATGTTGGAGAACATCATTTAGAGTGTTTGAACATCACAAAGAACACTGGGATGTTCTGGTAATCCTCATGAACTTGATGTTTTCTCTCCCTCTCAGCTGCTGTATTCACTGTGCTGTGTGGTTATCGTACAGCGGTGCTGTATTCCTCGCCACGGGGCAAAATTAACATCGGGGACAGCAGAGTCTCAAAACGCGAAGCAGATTAGTTTGGAGCTGCTGGAGCCGAGAGGAAGAGCAGCAGCTCGGAGTTAAACAACTACAAAAAGTGAGTGGGCAACTGTTTGATTCTATTCTGCCCCGATTTCCCTGCTAAACATGAATAAAGGCATCACAAATCACATCGGCGTGGCGATGAATCACCACAGCTCCCCTCACGACGTAGAAACCCACCAACCACCACCTCGTCCTCTCCATCCCCCACTCCACCTCATTTGACTTCAGAGGATCTGTGTTGATACAGAATTAACATCCTCGCTCCGCATTACTTCCAAACATGGTAATCACGATTCTGCTGCGGCAACACAACAAGATGACCCACAAACAAGCAATCTGCTGGAGCAAACAACAGACGGCGCAGTCGAATGCGGGATAGAGAGTCTCTTAAAAGGAGCACGCCGCTGGTTTAGTTAATACCTGCGTATACACAGCAACTGCTGACTACGGTCACGTTATGCTGAGGATGATGATGATGATCCATCTAGATCTAAGGCTTTCTAACTGTGGAAAGCGCAGAGTTGACGGAGGGAGAGACGTGAGTAGAAGGTACTGCGTGAGGCTAAGAGATACAGGTACACGCCGGCATTCTGAATTCAACAGGAAGTTAGCTGTTGTAGTCAAAAAGACACTTCTGAACTTGCCTGAAAAAAAGTTATTTAGTGATAGTGATGTAATGTACACATCGTAAGCAGGAACTCCTAAAAGCTCATCTGGCCTGATGTAATGGCACGAAAATTTAGACAAATGCTGGCTTAAAAAACAAGGCTCAAGTTGCAGCCCACAGCGAATAAACTGAATCCATGGCAACATTATACTTTCCATTTAAAGCCCCCAAAATATTATGGGAGCCGACACGCTCCTCTGTCCCTTACTATACATGTTATGGGGGGGTTGGAGGGTGGGGGTGCAGTTGTATCAAATTTTGTCAGACTTTGAAAACAGCCGATCTAAAAGGACTTCAAAGGTCCACGTGGTTCAGAGTAACTGAGCTCCAACCCAAATTATACTTTAAGAAATATCCACGTTTAATGGTCAAACCTCCGTGAAATGTGGTTCCCTCCCTCCACTTGGGTCTGTCCAAATCCACCACATTTTGGATGTAGATCAGGTGTGACTGTTCGCTCAGTCTGTCACTTTAAATCAGGGACTAACCCCCCCCTTCCCCCCCTTTGGTTTGGAGCCTTCATGTTTGTGCTCCCACTCAATCTGAATCATATGCAAATGAGAAATTAGACCCATTAGAGATTAAAAAAACACAATTTCAACAACAACACCTTTTGTTAGTCAGGAAAAAGAAAAAAAGTCAAAAAAAAGGACAAGCAATGTAAAAAAATGTGTGTTGTTGGAGTGACTTTTGTGTTTTAACAGTGAGTAGCAACGCAAACTCACAAAGTACTTTTTGGGGGGCTAAAACTACAGCCAAGAGATTTAATTAGGACCCCGGTTTCTTTAGTCCGTCTGGATTCCATACCATACCAATTTATATACCATAAGTTCCCAGATTCTCAGGAGTTGGTGGAGACCAATCCAGAGCCAAAAACGAGGGTGAAAATTGCACATACATAAATCAGGTGAACACAAACACGACTTCAACTGGAACATCACGTCATCATCTGTTTGCCAACGTGTCAACCACAACTTCCTTACAAGGTGATAACATGCCAGATGTTTTCACCTTGTTCTGCCTCCAACAACTGGCCAAAAAAAGATAAATCAGTCAATGCAGGTTTATCCACCTTGGGTTCAGGTAGGTATTCCAAGGGTTTGTTCCAGATCTGGTTCAGCCCCGACTTGGATCACAGGTCATTAGTCAACAACAAACACTGAAAGCATCAGCTGTGAGATAAAGACAGCCGATAGAGGTTCCTTATCGGGGACACTAAGAATAAAGGTTTTTGTCAGCCTCTCTTACCTTCTCTTTAGCTTTTTAAACCATAAATACTCGATCAAGGCGTTCAGGAATCCTGTGAACTGTATTTGCAGGGTGTCAATACGTTGCTGCTGTCATTACTGTCATCAAATCAGAGCAGAAAGAACCCTGGTGCCCCATCAATCCACCGGATGGACCTGAATGGATGCGACAGCAGCACATTTTTCACGCCACCGGCAGGAAGCACGTGTCGCTCCGAAACTCAGCAGAGCGAGGCCACAGCGTTTCATTGAGCCGGTCTCCTGTATCTATTGTTTTCAGGGGCCTTGGCGAACGGCGTGGGCGGTCAGAGCTGCAGCTCGTCTGTTGTTAATGTGAACGGTCACGTTCACTCCGCTCTTACCTCTGAATCCCCTCTCTGACTGCAGCTTCACATTTATTCAGGTTCCTTCACTCCTTCTTTAGCTGTTGAGTTGTTGTCGATTACAACCTCACTGAGCTGAAATGACTGAATTAGTCATTATAATTAGTCACACCTAATTACCGTGACGATTTTGTCCGTCCTTCCTTTCAGATGGCGGCATCTCACATGCACAGTGAAAGCTTTTTTTTTTTTTTTCCAAACCTGAAGAGAAGTTGACGTCTGCATTTACAGAACTGTCGACAGGTCAGAATTATAACTATTATAGATCACAGTAGGTAACAAATACCCTAAAATCATGTTTCAGCTTTTCAGAAAGTGTGACAGAAGAAACCCCCCTGCTGAAGGCTGTGGAAACAGAAGGTAACCTGGTGGATATTTTGTGCTTCTATCTTCAACGAAAAGTAGCTAACACGTGCTCGACAAGTCGTGACATGTCATTAGAAGAAGTCAGAGAAGTGATCTAATTTTACACGTTTCATTTTAAATGTCAGGATGATCACACAGTTCAGCGTCTGTCATTAACTTGCATTTACGCCGATTTTGTCAGAAGACACCGTGATCATGAAATAACGATTTTACCGCAGAAGAGCAGCTTGGAGATGACTGCTGGCTAACAGGTGGATTTTATGAGCCACGATTAAGACAACACGGTGCAGGTGATCACAAACAGCAAGACACCCAACAAACATTTTGACATATGTACATATGACGTTCGGGTTCGGTCACATCACACTTAACACGACTTTCTGTTCAGTGCTGGGTTTTGTCATTTACGTGACAACACATGTTGCCTGGATGGAGGACATCGCACAAAATGTGTCGTCGGGGACATTTAGAAGCTACCAAAACCCGTGCATGGGAAAACTTCACCAGACAGCTGTGCAGGAATGTGGTTGTGATGGCGGTAAAATTAACCGAACTGAAGACATTTGTGTGGTTCTTACCAATCACCTGCAGCAGGTTACTGCTCATAAGAAATTATAGATTATTATTACAGATTATTACCATTATAGAAACAGCAGGGAAGCTTCCGCACAGACAGTATGGGTGCATTTTCGTAGCTTCAGCTCACATTAACGGTGCCGCGATCGGGTTGGACAGAAGTATGGAAATACTGGCAATACAAGTGTAATTTGTTTCTTATTTTTATATTGCCATACACAGTTCACGCCTATGCTGGAAACGCTGCTGATGCACGTCGTCTTCACAAACGAAATCAGCTATTCCAGCTGCTATCAGCTCATCCATATGCACCAAAATCTACCTGTAATTTCACAGAGGTTTTACGCAGGCTGGTAGTATTTTGAATAGTGAGGATCCAGACTCTGGAATGAAACCTGGGAACTTTAAGTGATTTTTGTGAAGAAAAGTGTTTAAAAGTCTAGTCATTTAATTTGGAGCAAAAGCAAAAGCGTGTTCATTCGTGGGCTGGAGGTGACTTAGAGGTCAGGGCGCCAAAACGTTAGCCGCGACGTCCCCAGTTTGCCACGAGATAGTTCGACCTGAGCATCTCACTCTGAAAGACGGAGGGTTAGCGTTCCCCCAAAAACGTCGAACCAGCTCCCTCTGGTTGTTTCCTCTTCCTGCTTTGTTCAGCAGTTTGTAAAAAGCTGCATATCTGAAGTGAAGTCACAGCGTGAGATGAGCTCTTCACATATTCATCCCTCACCTACAGTATCTGCCCCCCCGCGGCCTCGCTCTGCTGATCGTGCTCAAACAGGACTTTACCACGAGATGGATTTAGCACAGCGAGCGCTAACGTTAGCACATTAGCCTCCCGACGCCCCTCTAAAAATAGGCACGCGGGGCGAGCAGCACACGGGTGAGTTAGCGCCCAGCACCCGCGGCCCTGGATTCGCCGCATTTCATACGTGGAATTATGGGTAAACCCCCGTGTTCAGAGAAGTCGAGCATTAAAAGCAGCAGCAGCTCGAGTTTGATTTATGTCAACGTTTGATGTATGGGAAGGTTCGACGGAGCGTGCTGGTCGCCGATTCACACAGGAAACCCCCAAATGCAGCGTGACACAAGTGCTAAGCTCAGTCAGGCACAAACCACACGTGAGTCGCACAAATTTGAATTAACTGCTGAATGAAAACAGTATTGTTGCTGAAGTGTTTTCAGCAGAGCTGCAGGCACGACATGACTCCATCCAGTTGAAATATTTCACAGGATAAGTATTGAGATTTGAGCTGCTAGATGGAAAGTCACAGAATCACTAAAGTCAGCGGGATTTCGTCCACTGGGGGACGCGAACGTCCGTTCAAAAGTTCACAACTGTCCATCAAAACGTTGTCGAGATGTTTCAGTCGGGACCAAAGCGCCGAAATTCAAATGCTAGAAAAGAAACAGCAAAGTAGAAGCACCCGTCAGTAGAGTTTGAATTTAGTTGAACAGTGCTGCATGACATGAAGATGCAAAAATGCACATTATGCAGAATATAAAAGCCCAGAATATAAATATCTGAGAACTCCAGCTATTGAACCTGTATCCTGTTCATTGTCTAGAGAGGCAAAGTGAAACACCAACTTAAAAAGGTTTGATCCAGTTTAAATCCTCACGGTTTCCTGTGATTGCGGATTTTTTCCTTTCTTTTTTTTATATTTCTCTTAGCGTCTCTCTTAGTCATGTGTTATGAACGAGTGAGCCACATGCTGCCGAGTTCTCATTTAGTCAAAAATGTCCTGAAAATCAAAATCTCAGTCGGGTCTCAGAATACATTTTCCTGAGTTTCTCCTCCAGGCTTTAATCTGAATAATCTTCCTGCCTGTGAGTTTCCTGTTTCTGCCCTTGTTTGCTTTAATTCACTGAAGGAGGCAACAGGCTGTTTAATGTTTAGAGACCACCACGTGCTGCCCGGGGGTCCAGCTTTAACCGAGCACAGATTTACGGTTTCAGCCCAGCGGGTCAAATTCGCCGCTGATTCAATGTTTAATGTTTCTCCTCCTCCTGCCGAAATAACATCCAGCGGCTCCTCACATCCATCAGGCTCGGCACAGAGAGATGAGTCGCAACACATCCGCCACAAAATCTGCCCAATCTCCTCGTCTCCCTTGTCTCTCTGTGCTGAGCAGGTAGATAGAAAAATTATTCAAATTGAATCCCCGCTCGCAGGTTGGAAGCTGGGAGGAGAGGAGGAGGGGGTGGGACGTATGGGGATATAAGGGAAGATCCGCTGACTGAAGTTTCATAATTTACAGCAGGATCATGGTGGAGTGGAAGGCAAAGATACCAGAGAGGAGAGGGTTTGTTGTCTTTTCATCCAAACAGGGGAATGGATTTATTACGTTGGGGCGTCGCGATGCCACAAACTGAGCTGATGCTGACTAATATAAGAGGAAGTATCACCAAAACAAGAGTTTACTGCAGCCAGCCACCAGGGTGCGAACCAGAAGCTTAGGGGCGCTGTCATGTTGTCCATCGTTATATAGTCTGTGGCTTAGATGTATTAACACACATTTTGAATGACCATGACTGTTACAACAATAACGCTGTAGGTTATCAGGTGAAACTGCTCAGATATTTGCTAAAATGCAGGTGCACGGTAGAATCAAGCAGCAGATGTCAATCTACACAACGGGACAGCTTCCATTGTCTAGACAGGAATTTAACAACATCGTTTTTTGTTGCTGGGCCTCTAAATAGGATTTTGAAACGTGTAGGGGACACACCCTTGTTTGTATGATTTATTAGGAGAGCCAATAGAAAAGATGGTTCATACTTTATTTAGCCTTCTTCCCCTCCTGCCAGCGTCGTGTGTTCACACGTGAGACGAAGCTTCATAAAATCTTCTCAAATCGCTCAATTTTCTGTCGTCTGCGGCTTCTGAATGCCAGGAGTTATCGCGAAGGCCAACTTTCTTTTCATGACTCAGCGACGAGAAATTATTTCATTGTAAAGGTGGAATAGAAAAACTCATGCTCCAGAAAGAGTCTTCGGCTTCTTCGCTCCTGCTGAAGGCTGAAGCTCAATGTGACTTTTTCATTTCTTATTCAAGGCGAGCATGTTTATTAACCTTCCCAGGCACCATTTAATTACACGACGCAAATCACATAATATAACCCAAATCCCCCTCATAAATCTCCTAATAAAATGAAACTCAGTGAATCATTCATAACAAATGACCAAAAGAGACACTTGCAGACAAATATAAAAATAAAGGGAAATGATCCCCACTGGAACAAAACTGGAACAAACCTTTTCAAGTCATTGTTTCAGTTTGCCTCTCTAGAAAATGAAAAGGAAACAGGTTAAATAGCTGGAGGTCACAAAATATGTTATTTAATATGCTCATTTTGTTCATTTCCGGACATAGATTGACATTCAACTACAGTAAGTTCTCAAATATTGGGTGAAAATATGTGTTTTTACATTGCGTTGATAAATCAGATTGCTGACCAACAAAGTAAAAATCATTAAGTTTAATGACGAATGATGAAGAATGCATTAAGGGTAATACTGTATTTCCTCAGATAGCAGCCGGGGCCTTTATTTCCCTGAACTGCAGAATGTGCCAGGCTTTTATTAGAGGCAGGCCTTTGTTTCTAATTCCCTGATGAGTAAAATTGGCCATATTTTAGTACAAAGCCTCACTTTGATCCGCTCAAGTTAAAGTTACTGCGTCACGCTGTTATACAACACTTCCTGTATCAGTTTAAATTAAAAGCCTTCTAGTGTTTCAGTGGACAGAAACTCTTACCCTTCATTTCTTCACAAGGCTTTTATTGTGTAACATTTGCAGGAAACGGTTTGTGGAAAACGAATTGACTTGCGAAGTTCCCGTTCGGAGCTTGAAATGTAGCTGCTGCCATCTTGTGGCGCTTGTAAGTTACTACAACATCCAGTTTGGCTACAATGTAAAACACACGCCTGCAGCGACTGAAATCAGACACTTCAGATGAGTAATCCAGAACAACAGTGTTGAAAACAGCCCGATTACGTTGTTGAGTTTATTAAATTAAAGCAATGGAAATATACTTTCCATCGCATACTTTCGTTTCAACGAAGTGTGCGATTTAATATTCAAAAGCTGTGTGTGTGTGAAGTTTTGTGAATACTAAAGTTGTGTGAAAGCAGACGGATCATCCGACTTCGGCAGCTCCCACTGAGCGGAGGATAATGAATCTGGAAAGAGGAGGAAATAAAACCATGTTTGGGGTTTAATAATGAGCGGAGGGATTCCCTGATGACGGCGTCAGCATTCACACTTCCTGCTGACAAAGGCCTTCACCCGCCGGGAGGTCAACCGCCACGAGAACAGCTCGGACCGCGATAACGAGAACGAGAGGAAGAGGAAGAAGAGGGAGAGGAGGAGGAATGGAGGAAATAAATCAAAGAAGGGTTAATGAGGGAATGATAAGTCCTCCTGTTGGTGATGACGTGGAGGGCTAACAGCAGCTGGAGAACAGCTGCGCTGACACAAGCGAAATGCTGATGAAGATCGGGATGACAAATAATGGTTTTAATCATCTTCTTTTTCTGCCTGAATCATCATCGTCGCCTCCTGTCACATCTTCCTCCTGCCTCTGCTTGTCTTTTTCCACAGACTGTATATAAAGATGGCCGACGCGTCTCCTCCTCATCCAGCTGTACAAAAATTAAGCCTAAATATCCCGGATACAGGCGCCGCCGCCATCTTGTGCTGTGGTGATCTGCAGTATCGAGGTCCCGCCCCCACACACCCACCTGAACCAATCACGAGCACGCTCACAGTTGTCAATCATGACATCACACCCCCTTCTTGTAGCGTCAAATAACTAATTAAAACCAAATTGTTCAGAAAAATGAGCACTTGAGCAAACATCAGCGTGGTAAGAACTAAATCTTTATGAGATTTATGAGAAATCTGTATGATTCATGGCCTCCTCCCAGCTGGACTGCAGCACACCTGCAGGCGAGCTAACACTAATCCACAAACTAAATTTAACTGCTACACGTGTACTCTCACATTTCACCTGTAAAACTCACATGATTTCGTGATTAATTAGGTGGCAGACCAGGTCGCTATCCCCGGATATTGTATATCTATGTAAAATCTCTTTAAGTGGATTAAGAGGAGGCTTTTCTTTTGAAGAGTATAGGTTAGTATTTTCTTATTGTCGTTATGTTTCGAAGAAAGCTAATAATATAAAATAATGTAAAAATGTGTTTGTATTGGCCAACTGAGTCGCAGCTGACAGGACAGATGTCCAATCAGGAGCAGGTCCAGCTTCATTTTCTGAAAAAATCCAGATAATAATGACAGTTTTCCTCCTATAACCATTTCGGTGTTACATTTTAAAGTTTGAAGACATTCAGAAATTGAAAGTAGAGAGGAAACGTGCGGGAGGATAAAGTCTGTTGTGCTCTTAACTTTGGAGAAGAGCCCTGGTCAAACTGCTGCTTTAAAGCAAATGCTAACGAGTTGGAAAACACTACAAACATGAAGGCAAATGCTGATCGAGATGCTGACAGCCAGGCAGCCGCGGCTCTTACCGTTGAAGCCGACGGCGCGGACGTGGGCCAGCAGCTCCTTGCCATCGATGTTGGCCATGCGCGGGCACAGGCCGGGGTATCCGGCACAGAGCACGTGGTGCATGTGGTGCAGAGCGTGGGCCATGGCGTACACGGCGTCCATCACAAACTGGACCTTCCCCTCCTGCTCGTAGGTGGAGTCACGGCCAACTTTCTCCAACCCTGGCACAGGAACACAGAGGGGTCAGTTCACGTAAAGTTCATTCAAATCTCTAAACTCCGTGTGTGAGATATGGTCGAGTAATGGAAATTTGAACATCTGCAGCTCAGTGACAACTGGGCGGCTCCATCTGCTGATGAAGATGATGTGATATGATGTATATAGAGATATCTATAGGCTCAAAAACAAAGGTTCAGTCACTTTTGATCTGAATTAATCGTTTCCATTTCTGAAACACCAATCAAAATCAGGTGAAACTTAGAACTCTGACCTTCTGTTAATGTGCATTATGAAGTCCGTATGTCGCAAGTTTGAGATGTTATAATGAAGAAAGTTTCTTGTAATTATATGTAAAGATATGCATTTCATATTTATGACCTAATTTTCTCAGTTTTTCAAGAGACGCATCTCGTAACTATGAGCTACTTCTTCCATGGTCAGTTCTATCATTGCCATTATGAGATACAGATGTTGTAAATAAAAGTTGATTTTCGGCTCCTCGTGTCCACATGTCAAAGTGTCGCTGGGCAAGGCACTAAGTTGCTCCCGACGGAGGCAGCACCTTGCATGGCAGCTACGTCGCCACTGGTGATGATGAACATCAAACATTCAGAAGGTCAAGCAGAAAGAACAGCGAGGCCCGTCAACAAACGTTACTTATTTCGGCCTCTGCGCGTCTCGTTTTCTTTTTGAACCCAAAGGTTTCGGAGCTCGTCCTTGCCGCCGGGCAGAACGTGACATGACACACGCTTCCTATAATTAACCCATTAACATAAAAAAGAAAAAAATACATTTGCCTCCGTGCCATTAGCTGTGATTAAATAACAGTGGAGAAGACGTCATCGTCTTTTGTTGGAAAACTCTTTAAAGTCCTTGCAAAAATGTTCACTGAGTGATTATCGTGATTAGAGCTGTGGCGCTCTGCGAAACACACCGCCCTCCGGAAAAGCAAAGAGGGAAGCGAAAGAGAGGAGGAGGAAAGTAACTGCCGGACTGGACCCTCCATTAACCGACAAGACGACTCTGAATTAATAGGGGCTTAGAAATGAAATCCAATTTAATTTTAATAGCAGGCGGGCAGCGGGGGATCTGTCCGAGGGGAGACATTTGCTCCGGCAGTAAAGACTGATATACATGTCTGTACGGCGGTAATGAATGAGCCTCGAACGCCAAGCGGAGAGCCGGCGATGTCAAGCAGCCGAGGCAGAGAGGAGATGTACGCCCGGGCTGCAGATCATCGCTGCTCCCTGCAGATGATGAGTCTCCTCAATATTTGAGAGAAAACACATGGTTGATCCCGGAAATTCAAATGGTGCCCGAATGCAGCACTTTGAATATACAAGAAGCTCAGTCTGACTGACTGAGGGAGGTTTTCCAGAGCAGCGGTGTTCACGAACAAGCAGCAAATTTGATCATCTTAGATTCAGATTTAAATCTGACCTGACTTGTTCTGAGTATGGATTCATTGACTCATCCAGTGCCGACTATGCGACGCTTCATTAGTCTGCAGCCCTGCACGGCTTCACACTGGGTTTCAGTTCATTGTTTATCTGTCCTGTTGCAAATTTACTGCTCTGGTTCCCTCTCAGCCTCTCAGAGTGTCGTTTTTAGGGGAAAAGCTGTAAAAAGCCACCTGTTCACTACCTGCTCAGCAGCAAACAGCAGACAGACACAGTTAGAGGGTAGCTGGTGAACATACTGGAGCGTTTAGCAGCTAATGAGCTGGATATTTCCCTCAGGGGCTGGTGGAGACCAAAAACAGAGCGAACACAGAGGGAACACTGGACTTTGATTCATCAGGAGACACAAACACGACTCCACATGAAGGATCATGTTGCTGTGTACCTGCTCGATGTGGGAATAAGCAACCTTTTGATCATAAGTTCAGCATATCAACATAAAAGGTGATGTGAAAAGGAAGGTGATGTGTTCAAAACGTGTTTGCACTGCATATTTGTTTCGTGATCAGCAATAGTGCTTCAGATGGTTTACATCCAATCAGATGGCTGTACAATGAAGAAAGAGTCCATAATCAGTAGACCTAAAATAATATCAACTAGAATAGCACATATTGTACATCCATGACAAAATGATGTAAACACTTAATCAGTAAAAAGGACAAACTTTGATGTAACTGCATCATCAAAAAGTGGTATTTTGACATTGTCCATTGTTAATAAACCACACTAAGAATCTACAGGTATCCTAGCAGCTCTGTTATTACGAAGTTATAAAATTCACCTTGAAGAACATGCAAAATGTCTGTACCAGTAGTTATGGAGATATTTCAGTCTGGATGTGGAAAAAGGGCCCCTAGGTTCCTCACTGGCCTCTGCAACATGAGCATTTCCTGCAGAGTTCATGTAAATGTGACCTGGAGTCGTGCAGGTTTTGTCCTGGAACAAACCGCTGTTGAGTGACTGACAGGACGAGGTGGAAACAACAGGCACCACATCTGCACAAAATGCCGGTTGTTTAACAGCCTGTCACTCTAAAGATGTTACTGATTAAAACGAAACCAAAAAAACACCTCACGAAATATCCATCATCCCCAGAAACATCGCGAATGAACATGAGTTCTGAGAGAAGGTGGAGCATGAGTTTCGATGACGATGATGAAGATGATGACGATGGTGGTGGTAGCAGTCTAACACGGACTGTGATGAGGTGGCGAGCTCAACAGACAGCTTCATCACGGCTGCTGGCATTTCAATTACACATCACTTACAGGGCAAATTTAATTCCTTCTCGACAGGATGGACGTGTTTCTGTTTTCACGTCTCTCTCT